>JAHQIW010000688.1:0-106545 GCA_019055375.1 Parelaphostrongylus tenuis | reverse complement strand
TAAAACGTCGTTCGATAACTCTCTGTAGCGAGAGGAAGGGCTCCCGAGAGAACTGAACGATAGAAAGATCGAAAAGACGACGGGTTCTGCCGCGAGTGACGAGTCTGTAAGCACGAAACACATGTATCGGGCTGTACAAGAGCCCTTACCAGACCACATGACATGTTGGCTCGAATAATAATGGAAGGATTTATTGACATCCATAAGATGGTTTATTTTTGGTAATGTTGCGCTGTTTTGTTTTTTACGATCTATTCCTAGTTTTGCGAGTACCCAATTACCCATGTGGTAAAATTTTGCACAAGCGAAGCTTTACCGAGTTGAGTTTGTTGCTGCACACTTCAAGTAGCGAACTTAACCCTTTCAGCACAGTGGACCAACGGTTCTGCATCTCTAACTGGCAGCTTTGTACGGTTTGCTTTAGCTCCTTTATATCTCTAACTTCAACGTGCCATCTTCAGACGCAGCAGCGTGACATTGTTCGAACGCAGCAGAGAAGGGTTTAGAGATGCAGGGGGATGTGGAGCAAGCCGTCCAGAGTTGCTAGTTAAAGGTACAGAGGCTGTGGATCCACGGTCTCGAAAAGGTTAAAGAAAAATGTATAGTTGAATGCTGTGTATATTATATTGAGATGAATACTTCATCGTTATGAGAACTGGACGAGTGAATTTTAAAGATCTGCTGAGTCATCTAGAGATTTAGCAATGGATAATATCCTAAACATACGGATACAAACTCGTATATTTAGTTGTGAGTACTCTATTCTTAGTGGGTTTTGCTCCTATTCAAGACGTTGGTGAAAACGCTGTTGACGTGATGATGCTTAAGGTATCCCATATCGTTGGATGATTTATATTGAAAATGAGTGACCAACTCGTTTTAACGTCTGATCCTGCGGTCAGAAACGCATTTTTGTGAGACACCAAGCCTACAGAGGAAAAATCAGTAACCCTACTTAGTTTTTTTTTAAGTTCTCAATGAAACGATGGCTTTTGAATTTTCCAAACGTGGTGGGTCCATTGAAGACCTGGGACACGCTAAACTACATTTAATACTGTTTGTTTGAGTCACTCAATGATTGTTGGAGACTAATTTGTTGTGTGCTTCGGTTTCTTCTATCTAGTGACCTCTTACATATTCGGTAGGATTTATGCTCTTTTTTCCTCGTTTTGGATGTTTTTCGTCAGTGATCTCGTGTCTAATGACAAACTGTACTTTTTTCAGTCGAGAAGAGGTAACGATCGAGCATTTGTCAGAGAAAGTAGTAATCCGTGGTTTGGATCAATGTGGTTTTCTTCAAGTGCGCAGTAAAACTAATCCTAGTCAGGTAATTCCATATTTTTAGACGTACATTTGTTCCTTTACGTTGTTTCGTTGTTTTTTTTTTTACTAAATTATTAAAGTGAGAGGTCATGTTCATTTGAATATTGTGAGGTCTTGTAGTAGAGTATTTCATCAAATATTAGGATGAGAGAAGGTTCCTCGACAGCCGCTGAAAATTTGAAGCTTTTATATAAGTTTAATCGAAAACAGAAATAATCATTCTTCAAAATAATGACCATCATTGTCCACGGTTTGTGCCAACAATTTGCCAGCTTCCGCATGTGCTATGAATACAACTTCTCGAGCTTCTCGGGTACTTTTCCTTCAGCGCATAGCAGACTCAGTTCAGAGTTGCCTCATGGAAATATCCCTGAGATATTCATTTACAATAATCGATTCTTTGTGAAACACACATACAATTTGATTTTTACGCGTATTAAGGGACTTTTTACTCAACTTAGCAGTTACTTTTTGAAACGTTCGTAGCTTCTGAAGTTGACAGATATGGTTGTTAGAATGAATGATCTTGGTCGTGACTATTTCACACTAATCTTCTGCGGATTCCATTCTTATCCTTGGGCATCAATATCAGGCTACTCAAACGCTGTCTTTGGCCATTGCTGATGATTCATTAGACAGAGTGTTAATGGGCGCAGCAACTTTGTTTGATGGTAGCATGGTAGCATATCTCTTTTCTTGTATTCGACTCTACCATTTTGACTCACTTCTCTTCATCTTACAATTCTGATCTTTATCATACAGTTTCGAACGAATGTCATCATTTATATAACAGTTTGTTAAGTAGGAATGTTTCAGGTATATTCTCTTGGTGACAATGGAAACACATTTGATATGATGAAAGGACTTATTCGATACAAGATACGATGACAGTCGATACAATATTGTTTATGTTGTTCTATTTTGAGTATTTAGATTTTTCCAAACTCAATAATTCATACTCGGTTGATTTTTCGTACACACATGCTGGTCATTATCGAATCCCGTTCGTTAAGCATAATATTTCAAGTTTATCACTTGTTACTATAGTAAAGCTTTTGAAGATTTGCTAAAAAAAAATAAAACTTTCGACGTCAAAGTCCAGGTGCATCTGCTTCAATCACATTTTTCGAACACGGTTCGTGCTTCGCCAAAGTCAAATTGTCTCTGATTCTTTACTACCCGGTCTGCCTGAAATTATAAATAAATTTATTAGGACATATCGAATAGTGTGAGCGACACATAATATTACCAACCTGTATTGGCTAATCGGATATGGAATGCTCATCTTCTATCGTGCACCATAATTATTTTAACGCCATAAAACAGGCCTCAATCTTGGGTGATTAAACCTTTATGTCAACTATATTCACACGGAATAATCACAGCGTAGCAGGTTTATCATATGAACAAATATCTAAGTATCAATGTGATTATTCTGCAAGGATATTATAGAGGGAGGGGTGAGAGTTGCACTAGTCATGAGGAAGTGAGTTCTGCAGCGTGAGTGACATTAGACAGAATAAGTTGTACAATCATGTCAAGGAATACAAATCGTTTCCAAAGGAGCATCCTGATAATAAAATGAATTGGGTGATAATAATGGCCTGTTGTAAAAAACTCAGGAAGGCTCATGAAATAGAGATGTGAAAGTAGCGATGTGCAAGGAATATATTAAGATTGCGATAGCTTTAATGTGTGAAGATGACGAGTGTGGGACTTGGTTGAAATTATTTGGTTTATGATGCTTATCGAAGCAAAGATGAGCGGAGATGATCAAGCAGGAGAGCAAAGCAATGAGAAAAGAGACTTATTCTGATTTGTGCACGTCGTAAATCGGGAAATGGCACTGATGTGGGCGTGACTGCTCCCGGTTATCCTGCATATTTTTCACTGTAGATAGCTTTCAAGTACGATACGGGTTGGCTGCGTGGCAAGAATGACGACTCAGCTGCGATGATGCGTTGCCTATGCAACGGTTTGGCTAGTGATTATTTGCCAAGTAGGCAGATTTACTAGTCATGAGTATGTAGAATAGGAAAGCAGAGATTCGGGAGAATGACTGTTATAGAGCAGTGATGGTATAATATGGCTTACTTAACATCTTTGTCTAGTGAATTTACTAGTGACTGAATGATAGCGTACATGCTATGAATATAACGGATAATACAGAAGCCTCGATTTATTATTGGAATAAGTGGATGCTAATTGGAACCAAGTGCATTATCCTTTGTAGTTTCTCTACCAAGATTGAGTATCGTCGGTTCCGCGATCTGCTGTGGTATTTCACGTGGTACTGAATCGGGAGGTGAAAATGCTGCAACTGGGTACGTGTCCCTCTGTGCATTGAGTTGTTCGCAACAAAGTTTAAAAAACCTGAACCAATTAAGGTAGAGGTCTTTGAGTAGAATTGATTAATCGTTTTTCAATTCATGAGAGTGGAGTGACGCAGTGGCTAGTGGTAGGGTGTATCAGGAAGCAAGGTGATAATCAAAGCTCTGGTTCAACCCCCAGGCAACATTCTCTTGCAATATGGGAACGCCTCAGCTTTGCTGTCACCAGGACTGCATTAGAAAATGGACAAGATTAATACTTCAAGACTTTCTCAGAAAAAGACTAAATTCTCAGGCAGTAGCCGAGAGAGCACGCGCAATATGCGAAAATGAATATACGAGGAAGTGAGGAGGAATGCGAGGAAATTTATTAGGAAAGTTTTGATTTGAGAAAGAACCGCACTGTGTGTGCGATGATGACTTGTGTAAATAGATAGATCAATATATTATAGTATAATGTGTTGAAATTCTAATATTGGATTATCACTGCCGGAATCGCCCTTAGCTCCAGTCCTTGATAGCTTAATTATGTGACTTATTTGAGAAGTGGTGGACTTATAATGAAAATGACTCAATTAATCCATTAAGTCTCAGTGGATGTAGTTCGCGCTGATCTCGCTCAGCAAGTTTGATCTGTTGATATTCCAAGAATAGTGTGGGTTTAAACTCATTCAAAGATGTTAAGTAAAAGCATAATCACTGGTTTGATCATTAGGTCAACCAGGCAAACTTACACCAGTCCACTCTAGCATTAGCTCCTTTCGATCCATGAAGGGCAACAAAATGAAAATCTCTGCTCGTGCTATAGAAATTTAGAAGAATCAGGGCGGCACACATCTAAGATTGCAATCAACTCTTTACGCAGATGCGAAGGTTTCGGCGAATACCGAATTGATCCCAAAGAGAATTGTGCTGTGAAAAAATTTGAAGAGAAGGTAGATATTGAGGAAAGCTTTTTTTGCCGTACCAGGTAGCAATGGTGTGCCTCTGACAGTTTTCGATCTTCCAGTCATTTTACCGACAGTACTAGGGCGCTGTGTCATACAGTTAATAACAATGCTGCAACAATGACAATTTTTTCCGAGTTCTAGAGAAATGACGAAAGATTTATAGTCAAGTATGATATCCCTGGTAGTTATTTGTGAGTCATGCATGGGTCTGTTTTGGGCACCCATACAGTGCTGCAATTTGAGCGTGGTCTTAGGAAACACTCGAAACGAACGGGATGATATTTTAAATGAGATAGTAGTCTCTCATGTTGCTTTTCAAAAGCTGAGAAGTCCCTTACGAGTATAGCATCCCAATGCGATGATCTGGTTGCTAAAGTGTGACGCATATAACGAATAATGTGTTTCTCCACAAAAGCGCTTCAGCTAAAAAATGACAGATTTGTTGAGAATTATAGCAGAAACGACAGTGGTGGTAATCTTTGAAAATGATAAGAAAAGCTTAGGAAACTAATCCTTTATTTAGAGCTTCACGAGGTTGGTATCTTCTTCCCCAATCGATTGTTCTTCTTTCCGGTCGATGGGTTTTTCGCGTCTGCTTGTGGCTGACGTTTCGGCGAATACGCCTTCTTCAGAGCCTGAACGTATCAGTCGTTGTAAAGCTATTTATATGACTATATACTGTGGGGAAGAAAAACAATAAAAATAAATAAATTGAAAATCTACGGTGTTGATAAGCGATAACTAATTCGGGAAACCACTCACCTTACCATCTAATCCAGGGACTACCTATGTTGCTAGCGCCAGGGTGACGTATGAGCCCGCCCCCGTGTCACTAGGTCAAATTATGGATAGGTGCCACTGAGACCCACGCTAGAAAATCAATCTGAGATAAGGTGCCATGTGGTTGGTTATGTTAAGGCACTCGCCCTTTTTGTTCATTTGCGGGTTTCTGGAATTTATCCAGAAAGCTTCAAGGGTCTTTCGCGCCGATGTTTTTGGTTCGTGCCCTAAGATTTTGACTACTACCTCGAAGTCGTCATCGTTGTGCCTTTGCATCCTGTGTGTACCTAGAGGTTTACTTGGGTCTTTATTTCTTTTTCCGTCTAGGTGTTCTTTAATGCGGATGTGAAGTGGTCTGCCTGTTTCGCCAATATATTCGCCACCACATGTCATTACAAGAGATAAGGTATATTGTACCTACGCTCATGCAATCGCCGTCTCTACCGTTGGGACAAATAACGCAGTCCTTTGTATTACATAGACGGTTATACAGCGGTTTCGAACTAATTGACGACGCAGTGTTTTGGGCGGAATTTCTACAATTCCTACAGAATCTTCTAGACCACTGTTTTTCAGACACTTTCTAATAGCGGTACTGACTTCGTCTGTTATGAAAGGTAGTTTAAGAGGTACCTTATTGTTTAGGTGTGGCGCCCTGTCGTTCCCATTGCGAGGCTTTTCGCTCCTTTTGGGCCTAACGTTAGTTGTTGTTCTTTCTTTGTACCCATTAGAAATGGCTATTTTTCGCGCTAAGTCTAGTGATTCCTTCTTTCATCGTCTCCCGTACAAACACTTACAGCTGTTCGATACATATTTCGGATAAGTGCCTTTTTAGTATGTGAGGGATGGGAAGAAAGGTAATGTACTCAAATGTTTTTATGTACTAGGCTTGCGATACCATTTTGTGCTATAGCCACTTTCATTAAGTTGAACTTGGACGTTCAAGAAGGGAAGCCAGCTCTGTGAATTTTCTGTTCTCGCGTCAACTTATAAACTCTGACTGTCCGTTCTAAATTTCGAATGCATTTATCCATCTCCTCTTGTGTAGAGCAGATGATAAAGCAATCGTCTATATATCGACAGTAGAGTATTGGACGCTGATGAGAAGCAACTGAGCACTCCATTTGTTGCATGCGCGAGTTTCGAACAAAGTCGGTCCTTTCCAGTTGTTTCAAGATATAATGTCGTGAAGACATCACTGCTATTGATATTCAACAAATCGTACATTTTTCTGTTCCAGACAGATGGCTGAAATACATACAGAAAGGACACAGATGGATGGAGAAAGAGATGACAAGTATTTCGAATCCTGAACGGACAGTCAGAGTTTATTAAGTTGACGCGAGAACAACAAAATTCAGAGAGCTGGCTTCCCCTTCTCTGAACGTCAAGTTCAACATGTAATGAAAGTGGCTATAGCACAGAATGGTATCGCAAGCCTAGTAACAAAAACATCTTGGTACAATACCTTTCTTCCCATCCCTCACATACTAAAAAGGCACTTATCCGAAATATGTATCGAACAGCTGTGTTTGTACGGGAGACGATGAAAGAAGGGAAACACTAGACTTAGCGCGAAAAATAGCCATTCTAATGGGTACAAAGAAAAAACAAAAACTAACGTTAGGCCCAAAAGGAGCGAAAATGCCTCGCACTGAGAACGACAGGGCGCCACACCTAAACAATAAGGTACCTCTTAAACTACCTTTCATAACAGACGAAGTCAGTACCGCTATTAGAAAGTGTCTAAAAATCAGTGGTCTAGAAGATTCTGTAGGAATTGTTGAAATTCCGCCAAAAACACTGCGTCGTCAATTAGTTCGAAACCGCTTGTATAACCGTCTATGTAATACAAAGGACTGCGTTATTTGTCCCAACGGTAGAGACGGCGATTGCATGAGCGTAGGTACAATATACCTTATCTCTTGTATGACATGTGGTGGCGAATATATTGGGCGAAACAGGCAGACCACTTCACATCCGCATTAAAGAACACCTAGACGGAAAAAGCAAATAAAGACCCAAGTAAACCTCTAGGCACACACAGGATGCAAAGGCACAACGATGACGACTTCGAGGTAGTAGTCAAAATCTTAGGGCACGAACCAAAAACATCGGCGCGAAAGACCCTTGAAGCTTTCTGGATAAATTCCAGAAACCCGCAAATGAACAAAAAGGGCGAGTGCCTTAACATAACCAACCACATGGCACCTTACCTCAGATTGATTTTCTAGCGTGGGTCTCAGTGGCACCTATCCATAATTTGACCTAGTGACACGGGGGCGGGCTCATACGTCACCCTGGCGCTAGCAACATAGGTAGTCCCTGGATTAGATGGTAAGGTGAGTGGTTTTCCCGAATTGGTTATCGCTTATAAACGCCGTAGATTTTCAATTTATTTATTTATTATTGATGTTTTTCTCCACAGTATATAGTCATATAAATAGCTTTACAACGACTGATACGTTCAGGCTCTGAAGAAGGCGTATTCGCCGAAACGTCAGCCACAAGCAAACGCGAAAACCCATCGACCGGAAAGAAGAACAATCGATTGGGAAGAAGATACCAACCTCGTGAAGCTCTAAATAAAGATTAGTTTCCTAAGCTTTTCTTATCATTTTCAAAGGTTTATATTATTAACATGCCGAGGTTTCAAGAAAGTCGGTCTTTCGAGTGGTGGTAATCGTTTCAGTAACAAATCTCAAAAACTATCAAATCAGCCTTTCTGTATGTATTTCAGCCAAACTTGTTTTGAAGGATAACAGCACTGACTTGACTCAACACGAGTCATTGTAAAAAGCCAGATATGCATTCAATCATCTTCAATGACGTTCAGAGAATCAGAATGAATGATGATTTTCTCTACAACATATATACCGATGCTAGAAAGCAGTAAAAAATGAAAGAGCTCTTGCTAGATTACCAATATAGGAAAAGGTGTTAGCTTGATTGGGTTTGACGGCGACATGCGTTCACAGACCAAAGCTTGTTGACTCTTCGAGTAGTTTATGTTGGAAAAAGAGTGGTGGCAAAGCGGGTGGCGCGTGGTGGAGGTAGTGGTAACACGCGCTCTCGATAAGGGTGAAACGTGGGTTTCAACCTCCGCCTGGGGTTAAATTTTGGGGGATCGCTCAATCTTCTTAGACATAACAGAATATCAGACGAAAAAGTGGACTACCAAAGACGGTGAATCCCAAGTGTTCGAATTATGAATAGTGTGGAATGCGTCCTTGGAGGAAGAGCGCAATCTAGCTTTACAATTTTAGGATATTCAAAACCTTTCACTCAAAATATTTATTCAGGCACAATTCTTCCAATTTCTACGATTAGAACCTTTGCAATAATCTACAAAGAATTGACTCATCCTGCATAAAGTATATAAGATAGCCTGTGCATTACTTCTCCGATTAAAGTCTAAGGTTAGGAGGAAAAGGTAGCAGCAAAGTGGGTTTGGTGGTCTATTCGTAACACGCGCGCGAAGTATGGGTGAAATGAGGGTTGACCTCCGCCTGAAGTCGAATTTTCTGCATACCACTTAATGATTTTACATGAATGTCTATAACATCACACTATTGCTAAAAAAAGAGTAAAAAAGATTTTTCCAAAGTCTACAGTCATACCAACACAATGTCTAGAATCCTAGAATTCAATATAATTACTCAATAATAGAATATTCATATTATTTAGATTATACCGTAACTAATATATCTTGTAGCAAATGAGGGGATGGCCATGTTTTGTTCATTTGATAAAATATTTCAACGTAAATTCAATAAACAATTATTCGCTTTGGTTGTCTTACAAAAGCAGAATGTGTACACCTAAACTATGGAAAGCTTTGATATACTGAAACACTGAATGAATGGGAAATGTATAGCATTTATCCGTTTTCCTAAAACGACTGTGGTTTTTCGCACAGTGATATTTCATAACGCGAAAGTATGCCACTCGTCTTCGATTAGATGAACTAATAACGATCCCTAGAAATCGAAGAGGTCAGTGTACGCAAGCGAAGACTGCTATCATATCACGGAAAGGATAGCGGAATAAACTATGTGGAAGAGATTTTAGTCATAATTGTGTTAGTATAGGATGATATAAATCGCAGACAGATGGCCTATCTGAAGCCGCAACCACCATGCACGTGATCACATTAAAGTCATTTAGAAGGTTGGACCTGGACAAGTATAGGAAATTATGTCGTCTAGACTACAGTTTCGCCTTTTCAGCTTCTGCAACTGTCTAGCACTGTTTGGAATGAAATATCAGGCCTTAAAAAAGGCTCGAATATGTTATCAAATTATCAGATTGTTATTGTTATTGAGCGAGGTCTATATAAAAAGTCGAAAATAGAGGTATAATTCATCCTGTTCAGCCATGAGTGCTCGACTGTACCAACTGCAATGTCGGGGATCTTGCCACTCGGAATGCGGTAATTTACATATATCGGCATTTATTCAATTATAAGTAGGCGCAGTTCCTGCTACGGATCGACTGTACCGAAAGGCACTGTACTGATAATCTGGAAAGGCAAAGCAGCTGTGTACTGATGTATAAGTGCCATATCAGACCTCAAAAAGGCTCAAAACATGATATATATTACCAGATAATTGCTGTTGAGAGTTTTTGAAAGAATCACATTGCTGCAGAGTGTAGTATCATTTAGGACTAACTGCATACAAATCACGATCTACAGACTACAGCAGTAATTGCTTACTACATCAATTCACCATGATTATTTATGGGCATCATATAAATTGGAGAGCTTATTGAAACTGAAAGTTTTGTGTCGTAATATACGATTTTATAGGTGCAAAATGACAATGTAATTGTACTTTGATAATATATTCGTTTGCGGCAGGCAGAGTTATGTTGTGAATCGTTGATGAGAAAAATGCGAGACGATAAAGTTAGGAATGCGAATATGCAATTAGATCACATAAATTTATGCAGTGAGAGTTGGAAATGAGTTTTTATTCTCAAAGATTTGTTATCCTTTGAAAAATCACGGACTTTTAGGTTGCTGGAAAACCTACACTAACTTTTTCAGATTGTCCAATGTTTTTTATGATTAAAATCGGTCCTTTACTGCCACCATATAAGAACTTTATAGGAACACATTTTCCACGCCATATCACATTACGATGTGACAAACACGATCATAGCACAGACGACGCTAAGAGAATTCAACGGTTAATGAGAAACAGTGGAATTCTATTAGGCAAAACTGCACCTGAAAAGTCACAATTTGTGAGAAAGTGAATCGACATGAATACCTTACGGCGACTGAGACTTAAAGAACATATGTCTCATGAATACTGATATTGCGGACAGCCCACGATCAATTATGACAACCATTGTTCATTGGTATGAACAGTCATTAGTCGAAATCTGTTAGATGTTGTAGAAATGAAGTTTGTAGTGATTTAGTCTTCATTTGGCACTTTTAAATACTTTCGCACGCGACAGGGAAATTAAAGTTTACGGCTGCCCGTTCGAGCCACTCCGACAATCAGCACGACGACTTGATATAGGTAGTGGTAATTCACGCAAAATAATATTGGGAGAGAATCCTCAATGGACAAAATTTTGTAAAAACTGTGTTCGAAACTCGCCGATCTACTACTAAAGTATCGTATTTGATCGCCACTTATCAATTCGGAAAAGACGACGCAAAACTGCATATTTAGTGTCATCAAGTGTTAATATAAAAAAAAAAAACTCAGTGTTGATGATTGAACGACACTGAGGAGGCTTTTGATTTTGTCATTCGCGAAATAGACAAAGCAGAATATATGCTTCAAGTTAGAGAGTCGATGATTTCTCGTTCATATCTCACTAATGAGGGCAATTTTTTGCTTCAAACCGGAACCGATCACTATTGTAATGAGATCATACAATCAGAAAGATTCCTAGAATTTTTTTATGATTCGTTGGAGGTGCAATTTGCAGTAAAGCGTTATTCAAAATCTGATTTTCAGTCCACCGTGTGTAATTAAATTGTATACAGTAATTTTGAGAACTAGAAAACAAGTACTAGACACCCAATAGCGAAAATGTCGGAATCGAATTGATTGTAGTCCTTTTCTGTGCGGAAACAATAATTGTTCTAAATCTTAGCTTTGACTGAAAATTTTTAGATTACTTCAAGAACTTGAAAGTCTGAATGAGTCAAATTGATCGCTCATAATAGGTGAAGAACGCTTCGCACTTTCCAATGGGATAAACCACTAAGAAATTGTAAGAGATACACTATTGAAATCAGACCTCACTGCGTGAGATGTATAACAATAAATTTTGTTCTGTTTGCACATCGGACAAGAACCTGCCAAAAATTGAGAGCGATCCATAAGCATCTATTGTGGGACAAGAAAACTCAAAACGTTGAGGAGGTGAAAAACGAAGCCTCTGCTTAGCGCCACATCATTTACGTTCTTAACAGCGTCCTACTGTACTCTATCATTTCCATACATTCGCACTCTTATCATGGTGTTTTCCTACCACACGTCGAGTACCTGATTCCTTTCATGCATTTACTCATATAAAATTCTGGCATGGTTTCCCTTTTGCTTCCCATGTTGGTGTATTCTTTGCAACATCTCACTCATCTCCTAATCCTGAATTTTCAGTGAGATTCGTGAAAGCTTTGAACTCGCCCCTCTACCACTTAGGCTTCAACAAAAGTTTTTCTAAGGCGTACTAGATGAGGAAAACTAATGAGAATATCAACGATCAAGCATTGCAATTTTTGCCACCAACAATATGTTGCCAAAGATGCTTCTCTTCAAAAAAAATGCTTCTTCAATCGATCAGCATCTTCACATATAGATTTTCTTTCGAACATGCACTTGCATTTTCCGACGTTCTGTCGTTCGCTAAAATGTTGATTTTGTGAAAGTGGAGATTTTATGTTCGAGCATCAGAAATGAGAAGGCGGGGACTGAATTTTAGTCGCGGCCACTTGACGTGGTGCAATCATTGAAATTTTTCTTGTGTGAATTTCCATGCAGATCATTGCCATACGACATTTGACATGCAATTTAATCTCATTAGCCGACTCCTTTATATCAGGATAAGAAATTTGTTCAAGGAAGGCTCTATGAGTTTTCGTTTCGAGTGTGCGAGTTGGAAACCCTGAAGTTTTCTAAAAACTTAGAGAGCTGCCAAGGTGATTTCACCCGCGTACAAAAGCTGAGTGCCAAGTCCGTCATTCCTTCGTGAACAAATGTAAATAACGGATTTGCTTTTAGTCAAGTATAAAGTATCTGCATAGACTTTTACTAGACAAAAATGAACATGGCAAAATTTTAACCGGTCCTTTTGTGATTTCGCTGGCGGGCCACATTCTCGATGGTGATTGGAATGTGGAGTCGTGCCTACAGGTCAAGGTAATGAGCAGAAAATTGTTATGATACTATAGATATTCAAAGTCTTGAATATAATTTCATGAAATCTGGTCAGAATGATACATAAAAAATCTCACTAGTTCTTGACACCTGTCACTCTATCGTTTTCATGAAAAACTCAAAATTTTGAATTAGAAAAAAAACATCTGAGAAAAGTGTTTGAGAGAGAAAAATCACAAGATCAAAGAATGGCCTTCAAGATAAGGATTTAATTTTGGCTATTCATTACAAAACTGGCAGAATCCGTTACAGCGAGTAGTAGGCCTTTCACCGTCACTGGTTTCACAACTTTGCCTGTTGCTGTGGTCTACTCTACCACAACCAATGTCCAAACCACTTTCCCTGGTATTGCAACTAGCGAGGCGGGTGCTGAGGGATTTGTACAACGTCTTGTGATGCAAACAGTGAGTCTTGTTCCTCTTAAGTTTCAGGACCTTTTCCTTTTTCATGCATTCTAGAAGGCGTAGCAGGAGAGCTGAAGCTTTTTGATATCACTTCAGGTTTTTCGATGATAGATGACTTGTATAGAATCACATAATCTTACTGAACACACTTTCACATGAGTTCTAACAACTAGTGAAAAAATTTGTTCTTCAGATCTTAGATGTTCTCGACCGCCAAGGTCGTAGTGCACTTCTATCCGATGCTGTAATCTCAGCCAGTTTGGCTCAATTCAACGTTACGATCAGCTAACAAACCAATAAGTTATGGGATGGCTGGTGGACCGGATCAGATGTGTGGGTCTTTAATACTGGAAACCCAAAGATTACAATAAATTTATCAAGTATCAGATTAGCTATAATAACTTCATCTTCCAATTAAACATTGAGCATGTCTGGACAGGCGGGTAAAATGCTCCAGAATATGGAAATTCTTTCACAATTGTAGTGAATGACTAACCTTCTCAGAAGAATGTCAGAAGGGTGTTGAAGAATGGAAGAGAAACACAGCACAAAACTATTTTGAGCTCGCCTTTCGAGCGTTCTTTTATAGACTCGCTCAAAATGATATAATCTGATTAGGACATAACATGTTTTGAGCTGTTAGGGCTAGTGCTATACAGGCGCTGTTTCGTCCTAATGGATCCCATCAAGAGCACCCTCTCTCGGCGCCTGCATAGCACTAGACCTAACAGCTCAAAATATGTTATATCCCTATCAGATTAAACTATTTTCTAGCCCTTTTTTTAGTTTCCTACTGTGACAAAACTTGTGTTTCCAAGCCTTATAGTTTTTTGCAGTGAATATGCAAACTGCTTGCATTATTGTGGGCAGTACAGTGACGGCGAATTTTGCACGACTACGGCAGATGTGAAGTGTGTTTCAGAAAACGCCCATTAACGACACAAATCTCAGGAACTCTCACGGTTCAAACTTTCCTTCTTATTCAAGTTTTTTTTCTGTAAGACAAAGAAAACCCGTGTAGACCTCAAACATTATCATGGCGAATTGGTCGAAGGCGATGTGGCAAAGCGTAGTGAACAGAGCGGTTCGATTGTTGGCATCAGGTCCATTTGGGTCACACTTCTTCACGGCAGTTGCCACTGTTGGTGGAAGTTGAAATTGAACTGGATGTTCTGAGACAACTATTTTTGTAAATCCTTTCATTATTATTTGAGCCAACATGTCATGTGGTCTGGTAAGGGCTCTTGTACAGCCCGAGACACGTGTTTCGTACTTACAGACTCATCAGCCGGGCAGAACCCGCGTCTGTCGATCTTTTCATAGTCAGTTCTCTCGGGAGCGTCACACTCCTTCATATATAGTTATCGACGACCTACGCTTTACACTCTATGTCAGGTGAACATTCACCTAACACAGAGTGTTTTCGCACTCGATTGCTAGCTGGCTGGTATTTTTATCATATTATACCTTTCTTCGAGTGCTTTATTAAGACCACGCTCAAATTTCAATAGATCCTTTCATACAGAGCCCTTACCAGACCACATGACATGTTGGCTCAAATAATAATGAAAGGATCTATTGAAATTGAGCGTTGGTCTTAATAAAGCACTCGAAGGAAAGGTACAACTATTTTTATTGATCCGATAATTGTTATAGCACTGCATTAGCAATAAACTGAGAAATTAAATGGATATTGTTCCGTCAGAATAGTGCAGTAGATTACATCGAAATGGGCAATATGGTAATATATACTCAGTGCCTTTTATCACTAAAAACGGCTGAGAACTCTACTTTTGTAATTAGAGAAAGTGTTTGTGTCAATACAGACTACAAACAAGCTAGTAGCAGAACGATTTGGCACTTTATTTTATCTGTCATCGCAGTGTTTTTTTTTCACGGGGCGGATCCCAGTACTTCGAACATTCGGCACGTTTTTCGTCTCCTTCCTGAACGGCGTAAAATATTGGTTGAGCGAGTCTCTTTGCGATTTCAAAGATAGCCTTGCTATGGTGTTCCATAGGGAATTGTTCTGGGCTGACGGAGAAAGATGGGGGGTGGAGCTCGGCTCCACGCGCACCGTGACGAACAACCGCAACCACTCGGCACCACGGCGCCCCTGTAGGACGAGGGGCGAGATCAAAAATAGTAACAAGTTTGAATAATGGCTTGATTACATTTCTCAATTTAATGAGCCAAAAGACGAGGTCATTATAGTAAAATTAGCTGAAAGGCTGACATTTCGGCATTTTGCTTTCTTCAGAGCCTGAAGGATTAGAACGCCCACAATCCAGTTAGCCAAATACCTCCACCACTCAAACGAAAAAAAATCAACTACACCTAGAATTTGGCATCTAGTATAAGAAAACCTCCCCGTACGCACCGCTTTTACGATTTTTCTACGGAGTTTTCCAAGTAAAGGACCATTCGTGCAGAGGTTGCTGTGATACCAATGCATCATTCACCTCTCACATGTGCTCAAAGAAAAGTATTTTGAGTACTTTTTGATTAAAGCGAAAGAAATCGAGCGGAGTTACCAATGGGTAAAACACCGTGTTTAGGAAAAGTCAAGGCTCCACTGTATCCAGAACAAGTGGCTCTTTCGGACGGGGCGCACTCGTTATTGATAATGCCATATTCCCCGTAATCTCAACCCCATCGCTGATTGTCTTCGTCGTTGTGCAGGATATGCTGGTGGCCATATATGACTTTTGAAAAAGCAAGTCTATAAAACGGTTGGGACTGAAGAACAATTTGGGACAATGTCCAAGCGGAATGAAGGCAGAAACGAACTCCCACTACTGCCATTTTTGCCTCGAACCGTTTTCTAGACATCGAAACTTTCAACAAAGTAAGTATAGGAGAAAATTCCTGCGATTTATGTTGGGGACGAGTGCTTCCCTCAGTATTCTATGTTTCTTGAGCAGTAATCGCGTACAAATGTTCTGCTCACACAGACCCACCAAACTAAAATAATGGATGGGCAGTAGATTTATAGAGTTTGAATAGGTTGAAAACATCTGACTGATCGTTAGATAGATACGGGTGGAGGGTTTTGTAGGTAAATCCTTCTCACAGTAGTTTTTGGAGATAGGTGAGAAGAATAATTGAAGATGTTCCATTCTATCAGATCAGCCTTCTTCTGTGACAGCCGCCCAAAGTTTCATCACCTGCGCCGCAAACTAGAACAATTGAAATGGTGTCATAAATGGAGAAAGAGAGCAATGGGACCTCAACTCCTCCAAATGAAACTTGAAATCGAGTTTATTAGAAGGATGTTATCTGGTGTACGGCGTAAAAAGCAGTGGCGCGCGCAAAAGTCATTGTAACAGAAAGATTCTTTGGAATCAAATCCCTTTTTAAGCTTTCATTTCATGTCATGCTGTTTATTTAACTTTTCTACATTAACGCAATCTTGTTACAGCAATCAAGCAAATTATACAAATCAACATGAACAACAATCTAGACATCAAATTCGGCACCAGTAATACACTTTCTCCTTCCTTAGTGGGGCGGGTCGTTAAATTTGTATTTCGTAACATCAACAAGTTAGTACGGTCAAAAAATAAGTGATTTTGAAAGGTATTAATCTGGCAAAAAATACACAACATGGGAGATCGGTACTTGCAGGTACCATCTTGTACGGTTCTGTATTTTGAGTGTTCAGTGACTACAGCACATAAGCCAATATTTTCAACCTTTTACCAGCTTTCGATAATTGTGGGAAGCATACACGTCCCTGATTTTGCCCTCGACAGGATAAGGTGCATTGAGGAAGAACACCAATAACTCAGTGTCATTAAATGCCATCGCACTGCTCTATATCCTGAACGTAATTATAGGTTCTCCCTAGCTAGGGAAAAACACTCAATGAGACTACACGCTTGCACACGCTACAGAGAACAATTGTTTCACTGGTGCACGTGGAGTCCTCACGACGATCACCTACGGATGGCGCGAGGCGGATGCAGATCATAAACGATCCGAAACGGAAAATTAAGATTGTAGAGCAGTTTGTCACTTCTTTAAATATTCGACAAAGCAGCTTCATTAAAGCAGTAGTCAAAAATCAGCGTTACTTAGTGGAGGCACGTAACAGTGTGAAAGCAGGAACTATACAGTAGGGAAATACTATTCGTTTAACTTTTAGCATTTGGATACACGTCCACCGGAGCCTTGCTATAGCAGGGTGCTGACATATTCAGTGCCGGGTCTCCTTGAAATCATCGTTTCTCTTAGAAACCTGTTAGAAAGGCGGTGCCTATGATGTATATCAAAGGTTGTGCGGTGTTTTCGATAGTGTCTAATTTGCGATTAATAGACAAGAGTCAGGTCAATATTGTTTTTGTTCTCCACGTCCAGTAGGAATTTTTTTTCCACCTAGTTCTTTGGAAATGGATTTGGAAATTTCGTGTCTCCAACACACCTATGTCGCTCCACGAACCATTTTTTTCTAGTCGATCATTGAAGGTGTAGACCCGTTCAGCACTTAGAACTTCTTCAGAAATCTGAATCTTAAATCAACCGTATGCCTGCAACAGCAGACTCCACATCAAATAGACTTTCATTAAAGTTTTGTGGATTCTCGAGGTATACAGTGGGTTCGACACCTGCTTTTATTTCATCTCTTAAACCCACATATCTTTAGATCATCAACCTCTCAATTCTCAGTTACCAATGACCGATGATGTGGTCCGACCGCAGGCCGGTACGTTCATTCAGCTAATCAAACGTCAGACAGACGGTGTAAGGAGTTTCTTTCACCTTAAACTATCATAAATAAGTCACCAAACATTTGAAATTGAATCATTTTACTTTATTGTTTTTAGCGGAGGTAAAGTTTTTTTAATAATACCCAGTTGATGTAAAGTGATGTAAAATGCTCATTTTTTAGAAGTGAGTTTGGTTTATGAGGAGATTTATGGAGGAGTAAATAGTAAAGCGTACGTGAAAATTAGTCTGCTCCAAGCAGTACAAAGGATCGCAGCGATGATAAATGTTTATCTCAAATGTACAAGATGGTAAATAATAAAAAAAGGTTTTATGCTACCATTGATTAAATAGACCCAAAGCTCTTTTGTAGTTTTCATTGTGAACTTCAAACTCTTAAAATCTATACAAAAGATAGGTTACACTACAATTGTTTGAAGGCCTTTCTCGCTGCAGGACAGTTTCTCGTTGGTTGTTTGGTAATCATTCGTAAATTTTCAACCTCTGTGATTTCAAAAACCTGCTTGCTTCAGAAAAAAGCTTTTTATTATGTTGTAACACTAAAAATGTCATTATTTTCCCACACATAATTTTCTTCATTTGCCCGGCTGGGGCCGTTATATGGCTCTTCACTAAAGTTCAATACCCATTAAATAGTCCAAATCTCGGGAATTCTGACGAAAAAATTGATGTCCTTGAAAGATTGCCATATAAGGCCGTAAGAGCGAAAAGAAGATTACATCTCACGTCTAAGATGCCAACCCTCCATTCCAAACTTCATATTTTTTTGTCGATTTATTGGTAATTATCGTGAAGTTTATAAGTCTTCTTGTTACATAAAGGATAGAGTATCACGAATAAATCTTCTATGAAAATTATTTGATGCAAAGAGTGACTACTTCTCTTGAATTCCTTCATTTTTCAGCGGTAATACTACATACTTGTACAAAAAAAAAACTTTCAACCCCTATTGAGCATTTGTATCGCCTGTATTGAGAGAACTTAGCTTGAAAACACATCTTCTACAACTAAACTAATCTAATCGAGGATTATGTGGAGAACATTTCTGATATGAAGCTTGAGTGAGTGGAGAAGAGCGCGAGTTCATCTTTGCGCATGATGCGTTACTCCACTATCTGCACGCATATTCGAAAAAACGTATTTTACCCCTTTTTTCTAGACATTTCAGTAGTTATTCGATAGCTTAATTCTCGAACAATTAAAAGATGCGCTTCATTTCCTGAAAGGTCTCCCTAATACACTGTAACAGGGAAATAATATGTTATTTGACACTTGAGCATCTTCCGATGAGCAACGTCTTTTTTCAAAAAAATTCAGCAGTTCTTCGACAACACAAATCTCAGCAACTTTAAACCTAAAAATATAAAGGATATCTTGAGTTTTGAGCGCAACTTCTTAGTTCGTCGTTACAGCTAGAAGAACATTGAGCTTTATACTAGTGCGCACCGTACGCCACATGCAAATTGCGCTGGCGCGAGCGACACGGCGCCTAGTGCGAAGCTCAATGATCTTTTAGCTGTAACAGCAGCGTCCTCAAAGCGTCCTTCTCAAAGACCAAGCTTATCATTGAGGTAGTTGAGATCTGTGCTATCGAATGGTTATTGAAAGTCTGAATGGAAAAGCTCTGCCCAGCGAAAGATAGCTGAGTGTGAAAGAAAAATTGGTACCTGCATGTTAAGCGGTGACAAATTTTTAAGCCACTCTCATTCGCTGAACAGCTAATTTTCACAGGAGTGTCTCGGAATGCAACTATACGTCGCCGGTTTTCGAAACACTCTTTTATAATCCTATAGCAATCAGAAAAAAATTTATTTGTCACTCGCATTTCGCCTTCATTTTTACCACGATATAAATTGCTAGAAGCACGAAAAGCATGTCAACGTGTACAGAATTTTCCGCTGTGTCAAAATCAAGCGTCATACACGAGTAGTCGAAAATTCTGCTTCACATTAACAACATGTTATAAAAACCATTTGAAAAATAAAACATACCCGTCAGATTCTTGATATTCAAGCTGCCGAAGATTTACTAAAGCCTTAAAAAGGAATGGAAATTACTTTATTTGAATATGGGTGCGGATGGTAGAGAAGCTACGAGAATACTTCTCAGGAGACACATATTTCTGCATAATAGTTTGAATAATGCCGATGTTCTAAGCCTTTTGTTCAAATACGGCTGCCCCGTACCGCTCAGAATTCTCCCACTATCCATATGTACTGAATCTTTTCTCGCTAACCTCAACGCTGAATAATTGAAAATAAAATGAAAAAATAAATTAGAATGATTGATATAAACTTAGTTGTAGTGAGAGTTATCGATGACCTAGTATCGAATACAACTCGCATCATCATTTTTGTTGTAAATTACTCAATGCATATAATTTTCATCCACTATTATGGCTCTTGGGTCTTGCGTAAAACTATGGTAGATCAGAACTAGAGTTTTTTTTGTGATACCCTCCTTACAATTCAATACAGTTGATTAATTGCCAAATTCAGCATAATTCCTAAAAAAAACCATTGTTTTCCTCTATACAGGCGCGTATATCTAAACCAAAATCAAATGAGCGAAAAGAGAAAATCTTTTTCTGTCAAAGTTTATCCGAG
The DNA here is from genome assembly GCA_019055375.1 of Parelaphostrongylus tenuis. Taxonomy (NCBI): domain Eukaryota; kingdom Metazoa; phylum Nematoda; class Chromadorea; order Rhabditida; family Metastrongylidae; genus Parelaphostrongylus; species Parelaphostrongylus tenuis. The sequence goes on along the minus strand of JAHQIW010000688.1, from coordinate 86,018 downwards.
AATCCCAAAAATTTATATAAAACCGCAAAAAAATATAAACCAAATATCGAAAATCGCTTAATTTGCTCTGCGCGTATCGATTTCTACAGCCGTCCCTTATGGTTAATGACAGGGATTTTATTATTTTATAGTGCACTGCCATAACGAAGGATATCCTTATTGCAGTCTCTTTTATCACAATCAATCATATACTAACGATTGAACTCCTTCAAGTGGCAAAAAACCTGAATATCATAGGAAGACTACCACATTTGAATCAAAGTGGTTCATAGCGGACTGAATAATATACGCCGACTTGTGCGAGAGGAGCAAAACAACAATAAAAGTTTCTTAAAAAACTTTCCATAGTAGCTTTTCTGCTTCATATTTTCTTGCTTTTTTGTCATTTTCATGTGAATAAAAAGCGTCGTCTCAAAATTTCTGATAAAGAACAGTATTTTACCATGAAAAGACGGTCTAATATGTGTGTAGTGGGAAGCGCAGCATTCTATACAAGGGAGTGAGGCTGCATTTTTTGCCGGGAACAAAATATGACGTATTTGGGATTTTTTCTAGAATCCTGCCGCACCTTTGGTACTGCTCTATTATGGCGGCGCCAATTGAGGCCTTCGGTAAAAGCGTATTTTTTGCTGTTATCTGACGAATGTTTGATTATCTGATAGCTTAAAGAAAGTGAATTTTGAAGTTGTATTGATAAACTGTCTTTTACGATAAAATCTTAACCACTAGATACAGCAAAGCAATACAGCAAATCTTTCTGATTAAGATAATATGTTTGCTCTTTAGAAAAAAAATTTCTCAGACCTCTGCAACTCGCACCCTAGCCGGGTAGAAGTGAAAACCCAATATCTTTTGGTCGTTACAAAGCTCGAAGAAGTCATTTTCAAAAGCCAAAAATACCATTATAGTTGAAAAAATTTTCTCTATCTAACGATCAAGAGCTCACTGCAATAAAGCTTTTTCCAGTAATAAATCTCCGAATGAGGAGTAAAATCTTATTTTAACTAGCACGGCGCCAAAGTAAGATATTTGTGAAATTAAACATGCCATTGCCTCAAGAGGCGCCGCACTTTTAAGCATCCTTCAGAGTCCTAAAAAACCTAGAAAGCATTCTAAACATCATATTTTAGTATAAAATAAGATAACACTGTTGTGAAAAGTCTTTCTTCTTATTATCTGAACGTACAAGTCAAAATTAATATCAATTAGACCTAAGCCTAAGCCTATGCTTAAGCCTAAGCCAAAGTGCGGCAGGATTATTCAAAAAATCCCGCGTTTGCTTCAAAAATTAGATCCAGGTAGAATGTCAAGAACTGAAAGTGGTACAAAATGGAGAAGATATTTTGTTGGTAGAAGAGAAAGGAATTGATAAAAGTTGACACATTGCACGAACATATGACTTATGAAGAGCAGAGGTGGTTGAAGGAGCAGAAATTCCTCTCCAAAGGTCTCATATGAACGGAAATACCTACCAATTGCTTGGGGTAAGTTAACTTTTTACAGCCCACACGGGACTCCTCAACATGGTCATGTCAGGATTTCTAGGAGAACGGACTTGACCAGTCTTCAACGAAATTCGTTGGGTCTCAAGTAACAGACTCATCCACACGCAAAAAATCGGCGAGATTCATCAATGGTGACAGCTAGTGAAACAACGTAACAGGGATGTGTCGGAAGAGTGAAAATTGTGATGCTGATCAAACAGAATTTTTTATTTTTTATCGCATTTTGGCGGACTTATGCTATTACAGAAATATCCAATGATGTTGAGCGATGTGCAAAAATTTTAGGCCAGTCCGGACTCGACCAGTGTTTCACCTTATCCGGGAGTAGAAAGAATTTTAATAATAGTGACAAAACACACGTCGGTAGCGCAATTGGTTAAAGCGTACTTCCCGGAAAGGGTGGAAGCGAGTTCAAGTTTTGACTGAAGTTAAAGTTTTGCGCATCAATTAATATTATTGGACGTGATGCTGGACCAAACTGAACAGTGTATTTGCAGTAGCAGTAGCAGCAGTGGTGGTAGTACTAGTTATGGTAGTAGCAGGTGTTGCTAATGAGCGCTAGATAGCATTTCGGTGACTTCTGCTCCTCCAGAGCCTGGACCTTCATAGCACATACCAGAAAGGACAAGTATGATGCTGACCTTGCATCGGGACTTACATGAAGTCAGTCTTTTCAGTGGTGTATATTGCTCGATTCTGAAATCTGGATGCGTAGAGCAGTAAAAACAAGCCTCCTGTGATAAATACTGGTCATTGATTTGAGTGTGCCTCGGTCTCATCAAGCCCTTCAGCCTTCCGATATTGGAAATTGATATTGGACTTTTGCTTAAGAATGTACGAACTTCATATGATATACTGTCATTGTATAGACTTGATATGCAGTCTACTAGCTCTGTAATGTTTAATGAAATAGGATGCGTGAGTACTGACAAGCTGTCACATCTTTCTTTTGGACTGTGCATAAGAAGTCGCTTAAATCAATGCAATCTGATAACACAATTCGAGCCTCTTATGAGGTCTGTTATGAAACTTATACAGTATAAGACACTTGTTTGGTATTGCAGCCTGATGAGTTGCACAAGAAATGTTTGACAATATACGTTTTATCGGCCACAAGCAATCGACTGTACACCACTTCCAGTTGGGTGATTTTTTCACCTTGCGGCAAGTGTAAATATTTCGGCGTTGCTTCCTCTACATGGGGAATATCTCTTTGCAATGAACTGACTAAACCGAAAGACTCCTGCAAATGACGAGTCTGTGATGCCGATACACGTGCATTGCTCTGCAAAAAGCCATAACAGACCTAATGAAAGGCTCAAAAAATGCTATGAAATTATACCGACAAATTTTCAAAGCTTAACAATTCGGAATATGATTGTTAACAACAATGCAAATCTTCCTTGAAGACCAAGGCTTTCAGCTGATATGTAGGCCTCCGTTTATTACATATCCATTTTATTACAGAAAGAACGAGAGAGTCCGATTAGTGTGTGAAGTGTGCTCTTGGTAGATAAGTTCACACCGAACGACTCATTTTTCAATATGTAAGTTACCACAAAAGTCGTATCCCACCGAGTTGAGTTAAATCAACGGCATTTTTTCTCTAGTGCTCTTGAACGAAGTTACATGAATTTCTGAATTTATTATGGCGATATCGTTGCACTAAACTATGATAAATAAAGGCCTGACAACTCACATCTTTTGGTTCTTTTGGTACTCGTTTTTATAATTCCTATGCTAACAGTGAGCTTATAGGGCAGTGAATATTGGTGCTCTAAGTCGCACATGTGGTCGATGGTTCGATTTCACGCTCATGGCGCACTAAGCCTTCCACCCTTCAGGGTACCCGGTAATGAGTACCAAACTTGTTTGGGACGATAGCAGCACTGGCTTGATGAATCGGTATGCCACAACGAGTTCCTGTAAATTGCAGATATACATCCAATCACCTCAAAGGTAGGTGGAATTTGAAGGCGACCGTATGGTGCGTTTCTCGATGGATTAATCGACACCGTGAGCTTATATTATTTTCTATGGTGCAAGACAGCATGCCAATTACCCTTTGCTGTCGTTCTTAATGAGATTGCATCGCTCTCTAAGTGGCATAGGTTGATGGCAAACAGTTCGATCTGATCTTTGCCCACCGTGAATATCTTGCGAATGTGCTTTCACTTTCCATGTAAGCGACTTACAGAGGATAGCCTTGATTAATTATTTCTCTTAACCGCTACGCAGTACCAGATGTTACATATATCTGTTGCCATATCTGTATAACACCTTCTCTCAATCTTTCCGTGAAATATCTCGTTCTTTCATACTACTTCTACTGTTCTGCTGTTATAACTGTTTTCGAAGTACACTATCTCTGTACTTTGAAAACGTTCACTTCTGTGTACATGCATATATTGAATTTATTATGGCGATATCGTTGCACTAAACTATGATATATAATGACCTGATAACTCACATTCTCGGTCTAGCATAAGACAGCAGAAGGAAGCACCTTGCCGACCACAAAATAGACATGTCAGTGCAAGAGAATTTCGACCCGTCAGTCTTTCCTCATAAACATGCTCACCTATATGAATATCTCTAACTCTGTGATTCAAAATGGTCGTTATGTCTCAGCCGCCTGGAGCACCTTCCTATGGTTTTGCGCAACTATAATTGTGCCAGCCAATAATCTGTGCCATGCTGTTTCTATGTAACAAGCAACGGTATTTTTTAGAGTGTCGTTTTAAGAGAATATGAATGCATTGAAGCCGAAATTCAACGGGTACATCACCTAACAAACAAATCAACTTTCTTTTCCGACACGTTAATCAGCTCAAATGTTTCCACCACATTGAAGCGCCCATGTAATCGGAGGAATATTTACAACGTGATGAATAGGAAATCGTTAAATGTCAACCACTTATTCATTTGCGGATCAATTCAGAAATGTAGAATACAAATTAAGTCTAATTGACTGATCATCATGAGAAAACATACTTTGAACTTTGAAATGGTATTTTTCAACATTTAGAGAAAGGAGATAAATCATTTGCGATCGTTACATGAATCGAATCAGACCCCACTACACTTAATGTTTTTTAACAAATTTTGCTTCTTTGAACATCATGGAAAACTGCAAAATTTGACTGTGCTTTTTGAACATTCGCATTTATCGAGAACTTGGAACGTTAAAAATGGTGAATGAGAAAGCTTTTGCTTAATGACAGTTGCTTTCTTGACAGCGTCCACCTCATTTTCGCAGCTTGATGTCCTGTCAATTCTATAAGGCTTACAAATCTTATGCCACACACCGAAAGTATACCTTAATGACTTATTTTTCTCGCTACCAATTCTAACATGGCTTCCCTTTCTTTCACATTGCTGCATTTTTGGTACCACCGGTTCCTCGTCTGTCTCTGAATCCTTTAATAAATTTTGATGTTCGTATTTTATGTGTTAATCGAATCTCCCATCAACAAAACAGCATAAAACTTCATAATTGCTTTGTATGTGAAAGCCTTTAGCGTCAAAGCTCAACAATTGCGATTTCTACTTTCAAGAAATTCGTAAGAAATTAGCGATGTTGTGCTTCGTTTTTCACTTGAATCTTCTCGTGCAGAGTTCCTCTTAAGAGTGTATTGTAATTTCGGCGTAGCAAATGCTTTACTTTTCGAAAAGTCGGAATTTTATGTCGTAGAATCAGATGAGAAGGCGGGGACTATTGAGCCGCACCACTTGACAAACTGGTGCGTTCACTGAATTTTTTACTTTCTTTTTTGAACATTCCACGTTTTCAATGAATGTAAGTGTTTATAAAACACAGTCAAATCTTTACAGATTTTCATGATGTTAAAAGAAGCAAAATTTGTTAGAAAAAACATGGAGTGTAGTGGGGTCTGGGTCGATTCATTTGACGATCGAAATGGTTCATCTCTTTTCTCCAAATATTGAAAAGAAATACTATTCAAGGGATGTTTTCTTATGATGATCAATCTACTAGACTTATTTTGTATTCCATGCTTTTTAACTGACCCGCAAATGAACTAAGTGGTAGACATTCATCGATTTCCCATCATCACGTTTCCTCCACTTATATGGGCGCTCTAATGTGGTGAAATCATCTGAGCTGATCAATCTGTCGGTTAAAGAAGTTTGTTTGCTGGGTGATGTAACCACTGAACTTCGACCCTAATGTAACCATATTCTCTTGAATCGACGCTCTACGGAAAATGTCGTTGCTTGTTTTATGGAAACAGCACGGCGCAGAACATCGACTGGCACAATCGTAGTTGCACAATCGATCGAGTGGTGCTCAGTATTATTAAGGAACGACTATTAGTATTTCAGTTGTTTTCCGAATAAAACTTATTCATCAATCTGATGGGAATAGCTAAGTTATAAAGCAGTCAGTCTTCAAGAGTTTGGAGACTAAATAGTAGGCAAACTCATCTGTTAATGCGCGCAATTACTAATCAGAAAGATGGGCCGAATGTGTTACTCAAGCTATCCCCACTCAAGAACTCGCAAATATGGTGTTGTACCAGAGAGCTTTTATGTCTTCCAATGACGATAGACTTGTATTTGAAGAGAAGGAAGCTTCATCTCAGCTTCGGCGTAATTGCGATAATAATGCGTTTTGAGAAGTATAAATCTGTTTTGTCTGTTTCACGTACAAAATAAAACCGAAAGCTTCGTCATTGCTGTCTTTGTAATCTTTGGTTCTGTTGTGATCTTTTTATGAACGTTTATATAGAGCTGAATGAGCAGTTTCGTGATGCTCCAGCTGAATGTTTTGCACAATTTTGCATCAGCATCTCCTTCCAGTTTGATTACAATGATGTACCAGGCTGGCAAATCTCTATAAATATCTTTGTAAAGCTGTTTTATCTGAAATTAAGTGTACAAACAATGTATTTTTTCCAAGCGTTTATGAGATCTTAATGGTCACTTATACAGGGCAATTCACGTGTGTCGGCCTTGCAGCCTCTTCAGTTGTATGGTGCCTTTCGTTTGAGCCGAGTCAATCCTCTTCGTGCAAAAACATCCTCACACAAGAATTCGACGACAAGCAATCTTGATCAATCGACTACTAATCACTGCAATCAAGGTCCGTGCTTTCTGATTTTGACATTCTCTTGAATGGAAAAAATTTTGGTGGCAAAAAAAAACCTTGCAAAAGCCTATATTGATCGACATAAAACAAAATCCAGCTTTTACTACAAAACGCTCTTGTAATAAGTTTCCATAAATAAGAAACAGTAATAGTCAAGCTTCTTCTTACTAGCCTTTCACATTTAGCGCGCTTATGAATTATCATCTGTTTATGGTGAGGTTTGCGTATGAGCAAATTTAGATCATCTTCAGATGTGTACTGAAGGGCTTAGAAGAAGGCAATGAATGAAATCGCATTGAGAATCCACTACTATATGGAAGCAAAGGAGTAATTGTACTAGAAAATGGTTATGGAAAAGAATCGCATGAAGTCATCAGGTGTTGTCCTGTGATAAAATAGTCCTACACTTATAGGATGGATGATGGATGAAAAGCAACTGTAGAAGCCGCTGAAAATTCATAGAAAGTAACGCTGAGCAAAAGCTTTCCTGCTAACTTTGTCAACGCTTTACGTTTCTCATTAAGGTGGGTTTTTATGAAGCGGTCCCAGTTCTTAACAAATTCTAATCGATGTGCAGAACAAACGAAATCTTACAGTATATTTCATATAACAAAGTTTCATTTCGTTTCTGCAGAGGTCGCCAACTCTTCAGTGGCATGGCTCAATCTTTAAATGTCCTGAAGAGGTCACCTGAAAAATCCGAGGTGCTGCTTTGCAAAATAAGCATTTAATTCGACTATTTCAATATTCTAGGCTCTTAAAGTATTTCAAAAATCAGTATTGTAGGCTCTCAAAGTATCCCGAGAAATTTCATGAAAAACAGAGCTTCACAACAAACACTGCTGCCTCACAAGAATGAGAAGTTGCATGTATGTTTAGAGAGTCTGTAGTTGATCTTTTCTGCGATTTAATACGTCAGTGCTTTAGTACGGGTCGACGGTCTCGCCCGCTAGGTCTCATTAGAGCCACCCGCCCCAGCAGCCGCACTACTTAATGGGAAGGTGGGACACAGTATATTAAGACCTCACAACAAGAAATGTTACTCGGAGTTTTTTACTGTCCATAAAAATCTCGAGAAAGCTTGAAATCACCCTCTCTGAAATTATGGATGTTCTGAAACCAGGTCTCAAAGAACAGTTTGTTATCAGGTTTCAACATCCTACGTCCACTATTCCCTATTAAGAGAGTGATCAGAGGGAGGAGGAGGGAGAGGGATGAAGGGGGGGGGGGGGAGGGCTTGTGACTTTGAAGGAGACTGTCGAAACGCACGTAGGCCATTTACCACATGATGGAAATAACGTTAATTTTGTGAGTGGCAAACGGCGAGATCGCGCGACGAGCGCAAGACGTTGCGATGTGGATGTGAAAGTTATCTGATGAGCTTTGGATTGTTGTCGTCACTGAATGTAATTTCGTCGAAACCAGATGGAAAAAATCTGGTAGAAAAGATTTCGATAAGCTATCTGTAGTAGAAGCAAAAGCGATGCTTATTCGTAAGATTATTCAAGTTGAAGGCGAAATACTAACGCAAACGTGGTATCTTGAACTGCTATTGAACATTTCTATACTATCTTATCCATATTCATTCGTATTGTAATCATATTAATCTTTTACTTTGTATTTCAAAGACATTTCGCCTGTTCATTGCAGCAAATGAATACTAATCAGATAATCAATTGCTTCATCAGTTTATTCTTCTGAAATTAAAAATTACGATGGAAATGCTTTCGGTGCCTTTACATTAGAGTGCTTTTATAGATTTGGCTCAAAACAATATATGATCTGATAACATATCACCCTTCATAGGATCTCTTATGGTACTTATAAAATGCGAGACACGTGTTCTAGCGATATAGTCTTATCAGCAGTGCGGTGGCTGTCGGTTCAGTCAATTTTTTCTGAGGGGATAAGCCCTCTAGATATAAAGGAACAGACTTCGAATTGCTAGTTTGAGGAAAAACTTTCTCAACACCAACGAGAAATCTAAATGTTATGTTTGTTTACAAAGTATCGATTATTGTAAATACATGAGAATATCCAGAAATATTTCCATACAAAAACTCCCACGGCAACGCTAGATAAGATGAGTCTACGATGCGTTGAAGGAAAAGTAACCAACAAGGATTCGTTGGAAGCGCGCCTTGTTTCAGCAAAACAATGGTAAACCTCGCTTTACAACGAAGACTAAAGAGAAGTTTGACGAACTGGAGGAAGTCAAAGTGTTGCCGCACTCAGCCTGCAGTCCATGTACCGTGCTGCCTGATTGCGGTCTTTCCTCTCAATAGAACTATTCCTGCGTGACCGCCGATTTGAGACATTTGATCAAGTTGAAGAGGCTTTTCAGTAATTTTTTAATTCGAAGCCCAAGGAACGGTATTTCGAGCACACCCGAGTGCTCGCAGATCGTTGGCAGAAGATCGTGGATAATGATAATCTTTATTGCGCAGAATGACTATTGTTGTTTTCAATTTAATGTATGTATAAACTTCGAGTCTTCAGCGGACGTTAAGGAACCTTTTCCTCAACCTAATAATGGACCTTTCGCAGCGTTGTTGCACGGGCAGCAGGCAACCCGGGATAAAAATGGGTCGTGTCGTGTCAACGCTCAACTCAAGCTTGGGAGCTTAGCCTAGTGGAAGCGATGTCCGTCAAAACTCAGCCCGGAATTGATCCCCGTCATCCTCTTCGCCCCCTCCTTTTTCACACTTCTTGGCAGGAGCCAAGCTATCCTCGTGATTACAAGAAAGCGTTCTCAACCAACATTCTGCGACATTCCATAAAACGTCGGAAAGCGAATAGAAAGCTATAAGTACTAAGATCGGAATTAGTAGCGGATATTTGGCAGTTTATTGAGAGGAGGAGACTAAAATTACGGAAAACGATGCAACATAGTTCCTTCTGCAATTCTAACACAAAAAATCTAAAAATATCTATAAAACGAAGAAAAATCTATACATGGGTGAACTGAAGGGATACTACTGATGTGGCGTGCGAGAACTTCGAAACCTACGTATATTACTAAAGATGTCATACCACATCTCTAAAGGCTTAAAAATTCTATTAGACTATACTTAGTTTTGAGCGAGGTTTCAAATACAGTCTATAAGATTTGGTTTTTTTTCCTTTTAGTACTTCAAATCAGGTATTGCCCGTTGAAATATTTTCGATAGTTGTTTCTGCTTTTGTTAATTGCTGCTGTGTAGAACCTTTCAAGCACCTAAGCGAACAGGAAAGCTGCCAGAAGCCGTAGCTGATAGCTCTTATTTAGATAAGAATAGTTCGACATTGTGCGCTGCTACGTGTCCTTTCCAAACGGCCGTGTGAGTTTTGAGTGAGAGAGATGATGGGTTCATGAGTGGATTTGGAGTATTTGAACAACATTCATTTAAATGCTCGCAACAGTGAGATATCTTGTGCATCGGCCGAAATTCACTGTACCGGTACATTGTCGTACTGAGAGAGTAAGGAAAATACTAAGGCAGGGTGTTCGTCGCTCAGCAAGCCATTTGATTCGGCACGGAACTTCTATGACACGAGATCGCTACAACAAGGAAGTGGTACAACCGGAACTGCTACAGAAGGGTGCTTTTACAACGCGGAACTGCTTAGTCAGCTTCTGCAATCATAGAAATATTCACAACAATGTCGGCCGTTCTAGAGCTTCTGCTGGTAATTTTTCGACTTAATACACTATTGCTGACATAATTGCAATTAGTAGAATTTTCTAGTTTGCACTATTACTCCAATCACTATTGTAATGGTGAACTAAACTGTTCTTAATATTCTAATATCCAAAACAACTTGTGCTGAAGAGCACTTCATCACACAGTAGAGCAATCTCTACTACTATCCACTAGTAAAAAATGTTGGACTCATTGAATGCAGTCTGTGTAGCTCATTTACTAGCAACATTCACCAACGTTATCTTGAAAGCCTTTTTCGGTGTGGAATTTTTTAAGCCCCCAAAGACCTAAGACATAGTGGGTCTGGATAACCACTCATTGTAATGAATTAGCGTTTAAACTTCTTTAGATTGATTTTTGCAAAGAACTGCATAAACGAGCAAAATTGGCAAAGCGTTTGCAAACGTTGCACAAATGGAGTGAGTTTACAGTACGAAATTGACAACAATAAATTTGATTTTGCATGGTAGCAACTGCGAAAAACTGACAGCGTTCCACAAACATCCATCTTGCTGAGAAATTGAGATTGTCTCAAAAGGTGAGCAGAGCAACCCTTATTCGTTGTTCTCAGTCGCGTTATTAAGAGCGTCCGCTTCCCTATCCTTGTCTCATTACACCGATAACTCCAAGAGAGTAGATGTAGTCTTCTTTATCCACGACAAAACTAGTACGTCAGTGTATAGCTCTCTCAGTGAACGATTATGATACGATTTCGCGCTTCATTCCATAAAATGGTAGATTTCTGGACCCATGTTGCTTCCCACTCACCTCTGATCCTTCAACGAAAGTCCGCAAAATTTGTTGTTGTAGCTGTTAGCCGTTGCCCATATCAGCAAAGAGGTTCTGAGAATGATATATGCGGTTTTTAGGTAGTCAAGTCGCTTTCCAAGAAAATTTCGCTACTAAAAGTTGAGTCTTGTTTTGTCAACTAGCATCGCTCTTCACAGAAATTTTCTTGAATGTGTACTGTTAACGCTGGTGTATTGCCGATGGGTTTCCTTTTATTTCTGGAAAGTCGGAATTTTACGGCGCTAAAGTGAAAATGAGATGATGGTAATCAAATTAAGTCGTGGCTCGTGTGTGTCAGATTATTCAGTGGCATTTCTATTAATTTCTCGTTTTCACTCTTCTTGCTCACGTTTCATATCTGCCCTACATATTACTCGCATTATTCTATTACCATATGCTTTTCCATTGAAAAAATTGTCATGTACCTCGCTTCGAATATTTTCACATTGCAAACAAACAAGTCAGCAACCTCATAAGCTCCTCTGGAAGTAAAAAAGCTGCGAAAACACGTCCTGATTACGCTGACTACATGTACTTGTGCCATACTTGTTACCTACATTGCGCATAGCTATGATTTTGAAGGAAGTACATTGCTTTCACTAGGTGTGCAATATTTGTTGTGCTTTAAGGAGCCATAAATGAATAATTTTTTGAACACGGACAAGATTTTCGACGCTTCTGGTTTCACTTCTTATCAAAATCGCGGTAGTATTTGGATGTGGAGTAGTGCCACAAGGTCAAGGTAATATATAGAAGTTTCTTATTTGTGCACAATTTCACAATTTTTATGTATGAAATTATATCCTTCTCGATGATAATACATATAATAGTTTATCACCTATCATAGACTGTCCTATTCCAAATGTAATGACGATAAAGATTTTGAGAAGTGAATAGTAAAAGACTAAAAAAATCAGTATTAGAAACATACGTCAAACTGAGCTATTGGTCTTTGTCCTCCACGCTACAATACTTAGCCAATTTCGTTGCAGGAATGACAAGGAACTTCAATGTGAGCGGCTTCAAACTACCTGCGGCTCATGGTTTTCACTGCTTCAACTAGTGCCACTGCTCAGATCCTAGTGGTATTGCAACTACTTCGGATGGTGCTAAATCTTTCGTGTCTCGTCTTGTAATGCAAACAGTAAGTTCATAAGCTTCCGGCTACGGGTTTCTCCGCCGTGATTCCACGAAGAGTGAGGAAAATAAGCTTAGGTTTTTTGGTTTTTGTCAGCATATGGCTCAACAACGATTCAGCATAGCTTAACATATTTTAATTGTGGATACATTTATAAAGCAATGGAAATGTTTCTTCTTCAGATTGTTGAGGTCCTCGAACAGCAAGGCCGTAGCGCAGGCCTTCCTGATGCCATAATCTCAAGCATTTTGAATCAGCTCATGGTTCAAATCAAATATGATCCTTTGGAATGCAAGACTGTAACTGTGAATCCAAAGCAAATGAAATGTGTATGTTTTCACCTCTGACATCAACCAACGAGGATATGATTTGTGCTACGGGCCCTTAAACTAAAAAGATTGATTTCAATATTGCTAGGCTAATCATCTCGCGCTAGAAATAAAGGGCAGATGGCTTACTGTGAAAGATTGGAATTAAAACCATTTTTTTGCTGAAACTTTGCGAGTGTTTTATGGGTACTAGAACAGCTTGGATTTTTGTGCTATTAGTGTTGTAGTTATGTAAATATCGACTTGGACTATCACTTGTGATTGGTACTAGCAGCAGAATGCTCGAAATGCGCAAGACCATCTTACTACTCCAGTTGTTCAAACAAAGGGGTCTGTCTCCCTGAATTTGCGAAAATGATGCCAAAGGACGATATTTTGGGGGTGCCGGCGGTTCAAGTAGCGGTGATGCTCGTGGTGGCGCGCTTAGAACCGAGCCTCAACCTTTCAACCCTCTCCGGCAGACCACAAAAACGCCTTATGGAACTCCACAGCAAGGCTATCTTCGAGATTGTATGAGATCTGCTCAACCAGTATTCTACGATGTTCAAGAAGACAAAAACGGATTTGAATACCAGAAGTACTAAGATCCGCGCACTGAAAAAAGATACTATGAAGACGGACTCGAATAAAGTGCTCTAAAAAAATATGATATATAACCCTTTAGTCTACAAATTCTGACGAGAATTACAAAGACGGTTTATTAACGCCCACCCTTTCGGACTGATCCCAGCATTCTAGACGGCAGCATATGTGACTATGAGCTCAAGCACTGGTCGAAGTCAGTAACAAATTTGTAGGATGTCATTTATGATGTATGAGAAAAACGGCGACTGTATTGTGCTGTGATTCGAATATGATGTCAATAATCATAAAAATCAACTAGCAGTGTATTTACGGTACATCCACTTCAATGCGCCCATTGATCGTCGCCGCGTTATTCTCAACAACAAAATCGACGCGAGTGGAAAGAATTTTGGCTCTAGTACAAGTCTATACAATATTGAAGGTCGTGATGAAAGTTAGGTTGCCGCAGATATTGATGTGGTTACTGAGTAATGTTTAGTCAATCTTCATATCACTTCCTATCGTGACATTCCAAATTGTGAAGTAGATCCTCCAGCGCGTATCGAGCGAAGGCCGCAGATGAAACTTGCAAAATGCTCTGTTAGTTCAGAAGGGCTTGAAGTAGATGAAAGAACTTTATTTCGTCAACTTCAATCTTTTCCACGTACGAAGGATTTCATGCATGACTGTTTAGCTCTAGTTATTTGCAAAATTTTGGCACACCATACTTTTCAACTCTTTTGAGACCAAGCTCAAAATGAAGTAATCCGACAACATATTTTGAGCTTTTCATGAGGTCTGTTATGCACAAAAACAGTCGAAAAGAAAAGCATGACAATACACCTTTTACTAGTCCGTAGGCCATCAGATGTACAACTCTACTCGTTGGGTGATTTTGTCACCTTGGAGCAAGCTCAAATATTTCGGAGTCAGTTTTTCTATGTAGTAGATGTCTCACCAAAGAACTGACTAGAACGAAAGACTCCTCCACTTGACAAGGCTGTAAGGCTGTAACACGAGCCGTGCTTTATATAAGTACCACAACAGACGTCGTGAAAAGCTCAAAATGATTACTAGATTTGCGTGATAACTTACTATATTTCATTCCCAGCAAGCAGTTTCAGAAGTGTACATATTGTGGCAGCAAAGCGCTTCAAACTCCTTACTTGATCGAAATAAATGTTTGCAATATTATCGCGGCCGTAGTAAGATAAATATTGAGTTGCACTACGACTTGTAACGACGGACTTTTGCAGGCTAAAAAAAAGAATACTGGTAGAACATCGTTATTCTCATCTCAGCTGGAGCATAGCAATATCTCTGCTCAAATCATCATATTGTGAAGTGATACAAATAAGAAAACGTAAAAAATTCACCTGCAAGAACTAATTGTCGTATATTTCTAAGTTTTTTTTTTCGAACAAACGTTTGAAAATAAAGCTACTTGCAGTTTCCTAACGCCATGATGCCACTACCACATTGCATCGTCATCGACAACACGGTGACTGCCTTATGCACTGGAACGGGGAACGGAGTTCCAGAAAAGTGTAAGATAGAAGGAACATGAAAATCGCACCAATTGACGACAAACACTTGTCAATTTCTGGGATTCTTACGGTTTGAGTTACACACGTAGTTTTACACTTTCGTTTTGAGAAAAAATCTGTGCAGACTACAAATATCATCATGGCGAATTGGTCCAGACAGATGTGGCATAGTGTAGTGAACAGAGCGATTCGAATGTTAGCATCGGGTCCGTTCTCCTCGCATTCTTCTCTGCATTTGCAAACGGTCGCCTAGAACGAGAAGTCAACAATGCAATATATGAAATAAACTGTGCATCTTTCCGGCTTATGTCTATCTAAAAGTAATAGACCATCGAGCAATGAATGGATCGAACAGTGTTTATCCTGTCCTAGATATTTCTACTTTACAACACGAAAACCATATCCTTGCGAGAGCAACGCAATTCCCGTAGTTATTGCGCACATTTTCAAACTATACGGTATTAACGTGAATCGAAAAAACAAATTCTACAATCTACGACTTTTACATATAACTCACATGCACGGTTTTTCAATATGTAGTACCAACATGGCATTATCGAGATCACATTATCAAACTTGTTGAGTACTTTCTTGAAAAAAAACACTTTGCAATCCTTGTAAATTCTTAGACACATATCGTGATTATTATATGAGCCAACATGTCATGCGGTTTGTTAAAATGGGCTGACTTATAGAGCCCGATACCATTGACGATTTCCGCCTTGACGTCTCACCAGTCCGGGCAGTACCCTTCAACTTTACCTAGTCCTCTCGAGGCGTTCAGTCCCTTTATATTAAGAGTAGGTGACGACGATTGTTTTACAATGTATGTCAAGTGAAATTATCATTGAATAGACAGCGTTGTACACTAGGTTGCTCCTGTCTGGTATCGTCAGTATATCATACCTTTCGTTTTGATTGTTTTCTCAAGACCACGCTCAAATTTAAACATATCTCGTAATCATTATTTGGCCTAATGTCATGTGGTCTGTTGAAATGGGCTGACTTATAAAGCCCTATACAAGTGTTTCGACCTTAACGGACTCATATAATGTTGTGTCGGGCTCTATCAGTAGCCCATTTTAACAGACCACATGACAAGTTGGCTCAAATAATAATTACGAGATATCTTTGAATTTGAGCGTGGTCGTAAAAAAACACTCGAAACGAAAGGTATAAGATACCTAGATTTTACCGATGTTGCGAGGCCTTTGCTGAAAATATTCATTCACCAATGAACTTCTCCCACTATTACTGTCCCAACAACATTGGTCTTACACAGAATCCAAGGATCACATATATTATTAACATATGATATGTTTGCTCTTCGTAATCTAATATTGATGTTACTGATGACGAAAACTTGAAAAGATTCACTTAGATAAACTTCTTATAACTTCTACGATTGACAGATGGGCATCAGTTTGCAGGCACTTATCCTTTCTGTTTGAAATTCATAACGGCTTTAACTGTATTTCCAAATTACGATCTACGGTCAATACCAATACTTTATCAGTCCTGCACCCCTATACACCATGCACGTATATCGCAGAATATAAAGCGTGGATAATATACTTGGCTAGCACAATCTATTGCCAAAATAAAGTCATAATATTTTGCAAGAAGTAGTCATAGCCGCATCAACACACTGTCGAGTTGTCAGTTTTGAGTCGTCGCAAGAACAGATGTGTAGAGCAAAGCTAGGGCAAACCAGGTATAGCTAAGCAGTAATACACGGGAATTTTGCACCATTTATTAGTTTTCAGAATGAGATGGTGTTTTTCTGCAAAGACTTTTTCTGCAAACACCAACAAATTTAGCTCTTTATTGCATGCAGTAATGGTAATAATTTGGATCAGAACAAGCAGTACAACAAATCATGCAGACGAGAATTCACTCACCTTGGTAAGAGTGCGGGAGATACCCACTGAAATCAAATACCTGGCACAGTAAGTCTCTGGTGTAGTTGTTGGGAGGCCACTACGAGCCACATTGACGTTATTTTGAAGAGATTGGAACTGGACGAGGTGCGCAAAATACTCTTGACGGCATTCAGCTTACAAAGTACACAAGTCACGTATAATCAGTGCACATATCCACCGATAAAAGTCACTACGACAGGTAATGCTCACTGTACACTTAAGCGTACACATTGAAAGTTGATATATATAGAACGAGAAACGAAGTATGTTCTATAATTCTGTCGGATCTATAATCTTGAACTGCCCTGACCATAAAGAAATTTCCAAGAGTTTTTGCTGAACGGCATCACATGTTGTGTGCGCCACCATTTTCAACAAATGGGCGTATTCAAATTTTCAATCACTGCAGTTATTATGGGTGCTGCACTGGCTCATTTGCTACCATAACAAGAGTATTTGTGTCGTAAAAGCGGACTTCGGAAATAGGAACTGATTATATATATTTTGTGTTGATGATAACGGCAATTTATTGTTCACATGAAAGCGAAAAATAAGTAGGATAGAAATATACTAACGCTTGGATGCCTGGACAGTTCACCTCCACAAAATGTGCGGACCCCAGCACACGAAAATGCGCAGCTGTTTTATCTTGGGATCCTGAGGCAAGCTTAGCCAGGGCTTCCTTAGACTTCACCCTGCCTTAGTATTTTCCTTACTCTCTCAGTACGACAATGTACCGGTACAGTGAATTTCGGCCGATGCACAAGATATCTCACTGTTGCGAGCATTTAAATGAATGTTGTTCAAATACTCCAAATCCACTCATGAACCCATCATCTCTCTCACTCAAAACTCACACGGCCGTTTGGAAAGGACACGTAGCAGCGCACAATGTCGAACTATTCTTATCTAAATAAGAGCTATCAGCTACGGCTTCTGGCAGCTTTCCTGTTCGCTTAGGTGCTTGAAAGGTTCTACACAGCAGCAATTAACAAAAGCAGAAACAACTATCGAAAATATTTCAACGGGCAATACCTGATTTGAAGTACTAAAAGGAAAAAAAACCAAATCTTATAGACTGTATTTGAAACCTCGCTCAAAACTAAGTATAGTCTAATAGAATTTTTAAGCCTTTAGAGATGTGGTATGACATCTTTAGTAATATACGTAGGTTTCGAAGTTCTCGCACGCCACATCAGTAGTATCCCTTCAGTTCACCCATGTATAGATTTTTCTTCGTTTTATAGATATTTTTAGATTTTTTGTGTTAGAATTGCAGAAGGAACTATGTTGCATCGTTTTCCGTAATTTTAGTCTCCTCCTCTCAATAAACTGCCAAATATCCGCTACTAATTCCGATCTTAGTACTTATAGCTTTCTATTCGCTTTCCGACGTTTTATGGAATGTCGCAGAATGTTGGTTGAGAACGCTTTCTTGTAATCACGAGGATAGCTTGGCTCCTGCCAAGAAGTGTGAAAAAGGAGGGGGGCGAAGAGGATGACGGGGATCAATTCCGGGCTGAGTTTTGACGGACATCGCTTCCACTAGGCTAAGCTCCCAAGCTTGAGTTGAGCGTTGACACGACACGACCCATTTTTATCCCGGGTTGCCTGCTGCCCGTGCAACAACGCTGCGAAAGGTCCATTATTAGGTTGAGGAAAAGGTTCCTTAACGTCCGCTGAAGACTCGAAGTTTATACATACATTAAATTGAAAACAACAATAGTCATTCTGCGCAATAAAGATTATCATTATCCACGATCTTCTGCCAACGATCTGCGAGCACTCGGGTGTGCTCGAAATACCGTTCCTTGGGCTTCGAATTAAAAAATTACTGAAAAGCCTCTTCAACTTGATCAAATGTCTCAAATCGGCGGTCACGCAGGAATAGTTCTATTGAGAGGGAAAGACCGCAATCAGGCAGCACGGTACATGGACTGCAGGCTGAGTGCGGCAACACTTTGACTTCCTCCAGTTCGTCAAACTTCTCTTTAGTCTTCGTTGTAAAGCGAGGTTTACCATTGTTTTGCTGAAACAAGGCGCGCTTCCAACGAATCCTTGTTGGTTACTTTTCCTTCAACGCATCGTAGACTCATCTTATCTAGCGTTGCCGTGGGAGTTTTTTGTATGGAAATATTTCTGGATATTCTCATGTATTTACAATAATCGATACTTTGTAAACAAACATAACATTTAGATTTCTCGTTGGTGTTGAGAAAGTTTTTCCTCAAACTAGCAATTCGAAGTCTGTTCCTTTATATCTAGAGGGCTTATCCCCTCAGAAAAAATTGACTGAACCGACAGCCACCGCACTGCTGATAAGACTATATCGCTAGAACACGTGTCTCGCATTTTATAAGTACCATAAGAGATCCTATGAAGGGTGATATGTTATCAGATCATATATTGTTTTGAGCCAAATCTATAAAAGCACTCTAATGTAAAGGCACCGAAAGCATTTCCATCGTAATTTTTAATTTCAGAAGAATAAACTGATGAAGCAATTGATTATCTGATTAGTATTCATTTGCTGCAATGAACAGGCGAAATGTCTTTGAAATACAAAGTAAAAGATTAATATGATTACAATACGAATGAATATGGATAAGATAGTATAGAAATGTTCAATAGCAGTTCAAGATACCACGTTTGCGTTAGTATTTCGCCTTCAACTTGAATAATCTTACGAATAAGCATCGCTTTTGCTTCTACTACAGATAGCTTATCGAAATCTTTTCTACCAGATTTTTTCCATCTGGTTTCGACGAAATTACATTCAGTGACGACAACAATCCAAAGCTCATCAGATAACTTTCACATCCACATCGCAACGTCTTGCGCTCGTCGCGCGATCTCGCCGTTTGCCACTCACAAAATTAACGTTATTTCCATCATGTGGTAAATGGCCTACGTGCGTTTCGACAGTCTCCTTCAAAGTCACAAGCCCCTCCCCCCCCCCCTTCATCCCTCTCCCTCCTCCTCCCTCTGATCACTCTCTTAATAGGGAATAGTGGACGTAGGATGTTGAAACCTGATAACAAACTGTTCTTTGAGACCTGGTTTCAGAACATCCATAATTTCAGAGAGGGTGATTTCAAGCTTTCTCGAGATTTTTTATGGACAGTAAAAAACTCCGAGTAACATTTCTTGTTGTGAGGTCTTAATATACTGTGTCCCACCTTCCCCATTAAGTAGTGCGGCTGCTGGGGCGGGTGGCTCTAATGAGACCTAGCGGGCGAGACCGTCGACCCGTACTAAAGCACTGACGTATTAAATCGCAGAAAAGATCAACTACAGACTCTCTAAACATACATGCAACTTCTCATTCTTGTGAGGCAGCAGTGTTTGTTGTGAAGCTCTGTTTTTCATGAAATTTCTCGGGATACTTTGAGAGCCTACAATACTGATTTTTGAAATACTTTAAGAGCCTAGAATATTGAAATAGTCGAATTAAATGCTTATTTTGCAAAGCAGCACCTCGGATTTTTCAGGTGACCTCTTCAGGACATTTAAAGATTGAGCCATGCCACTGAAGAGTTGGCGACCTCTGCAGAAACGAAATGAAACTTTGTTATATGAAATATACTGTAAGATTTCGTTTGTTCTGCACATCGATTAGAATTTGTTAAGAACTGGGACCGCTTCATAAAAACCCACCTTAATGAGAAACGTAAAGCGTTTGACAAAGTTAGCAGGAAAGCTTTGCTCAGCGTTACTTTCTATGAATTTTCAGCGGCTTCTACAGTTGCTTTTCATCCATCATCCATCCTATAAGTGTAGGACTATTTTATCACAGGACAACACCTGATGACTTCATGCGATTCTTTCCATAACCATTTTCTAGTACAATTACTCCTTTGCTTCCATATAGTAGTGGATTCTCAATGCGATTTCATTCATTGCCTTCTTCTAAGCCCTTCAGTACACATCTGAAGATGATCTAAATTTGCTCATACGCAAACCTCACCATAAACAGATGATAATTCATAAGCGCGCTAAATGTGAAAGGCTAATAAGAAGAAGCTTGACTATTACTATTTCTTATTTATGGAAACTTATTACAAGAGCGTTTTGTAGTAAAAGCTGGATTTTGTTTTATGTCGATCAATATAGGCTTTTGCAAGGTTTTTTTTTGCCACCAAAATTTTTTCCATTTAAGAGAATGTCAAAATCAGAAAGCAGGGACCTTGATGTAGGAATTCGTGCATTCACTGGGTTTTGTCCAGGTGGCCTTCAAACAACTCATTGTCATTGTACATTTGACATGCACCTCACTTCATTACCCTATGCTCTGAAGTAGCAAAATCTAGTTAATGACATGCATTAGAAGATTTTGATTTTTTTGAGCCATTTGCGAGCCCGAAAGCCTTGAAATAGTCAAAAGGCTATCAGAGCGACGTCACCCGCGAATAAGTGTTGAGTGTCAAATGTTTCGTGCTTTATCAATGATCTTTGCAGAAAATGGAAAATTTGTTATAGTTTGTATCTATGATATCTATTTGAACTTTCAGGAGGCAAAAGCAAGTGGAACATTTGAGTTTTATGTACTGGAAAATCGTACCCTAAATAAGCATAGTTACGGATATATCATGGTTGCGAAAGATGATTCTGACATAAGTCCTTCACGAAATTTCTGGCATGGAAACACTCCATAAAGTGCAAACACTGACGATAATTTCGAGTTCTGGAATAATATACACTGATGTGATACGAAGCAAAAGTCTGGTTCAAAAGTTATCAGTATAGATCGGAGTAAGACAAAAAGTGAGACATAAGCCTGACAACAGGATATCCTTAGTAAATGCTCTGGAATGATATGAAATGAAATATTTAACGTCTACTGTGCATGTTCTTTCTGTTTCCAGATAAAGAATTTTTGAGGTAGTTGATATCATCTTGCTACTTGCGGAATCCACGTCCTCCTATGCTGAAACCCTCCTATGAGGAAATTTAAACTTTAGAATTATCAACTCCTACTGAGAATGATGAGAATGCTACATAGTGGTCGACTTATAGTCCAAAATTCAATAAAAAATGTCTGATAAACATTTAAGAGCCACGCATATGGTCTGCTACAAAGCAGTTTACAGGGCCCGATACCCATGTTACGATCTTGACAGTTTCATCAGTCGGGCGGTACCTTTCGTTTTCAGCCATTTCTCGGGGAACTCAATCCCTATTGAGGGTTGGCGACAAAAAATGATTATCAGACATACTGAGAGTGATTCTAAGATAATACTCAAAACAAAAATTGCCCTCAGTTAAAGTACTCGCAAAATTATTGACGCCTAGTCGAACTTATTCTTCGTTAGAAGCTTGTGGTAGCCCGTTTGGGTGGTATATGACTTTGTATATCATCGGCTATGGTGGATCGTAAAAGGTGTGAGAGACCCAGTAGTTATGGTGCACAGATTACATGTATGTTTGATCACTGCGCTCTTAATGGCAAAAATTGGTTACACGTGAAAAATTAACTTCATAGAGACAAGATAGAATCTAGCTTCGTTTTCACTCGATCATACAGCAAGAGTAAGCAGTAAAGAGCCGGAGATCAACTCAGTCTTTTGTCGTGATCCTTGTTTATTGTTCCTTTATCGGAGAAGGCAGATAGAGTGTGTCGAATCACGAGAAAAAAGTTGACGATGAGATCAGTGGCGACAATGTGGCCCTTGCGACTTTCCCATGAGTAATAGCTCTTTATTGCTACATCTCTGCATGATCCAGGAAAATTGGCGTGATACAGCTGAGTGCACAAAGCGTCTCTAGTTACCATCTAAAGTCGATGGTATATGTATGGCAAAAATTTCCAATGATCGTGTGCTACAAGATGTTAAGGAGGTCATCCAACCAATGCGGTAGATATTCCCATGGACGATAACGCAAATAAAAAATATTGAAAACAAACGAGCTATATAGAACTCATACCGTATAAGAGATCTTCTCCGGTCAGTCATATATAAATCACGTCATTTTAAAGGTGTTAAGCTTGTAAAGATCTTGTAGACGAGAAGTTTTACATAAGAATGGACCGTAACGTGGACCTACATCTATCGTAATGAGGACTAGATAAAGCTTGTACAAACTCTCACTCAAGCTCGGAACGATGTCGTTGCCCTTCAGACGGCTCCATTTATGCCAATAGAGAGTTGCTAAACGTCACTGCACTTATTGCCTTGTACTATAGAAATACAAATAAGAAAAGATATGAATAGCGTCACGAAATTTATGAGTGTAGTTAAGGCAGCAAACGAGAAGAGCTCGACAAAAGTGAGGACACGACTGACTATCTCTCATAGTTGATTTCGATTGAATTGCAACTCCACGCACGGCTCTGTACGGCCTCTCTCTAATGAATAGTTGGAAAACTACATAGCAGTAATTCCCTCGAATAACTGCTATTCTCTCAATCGTATACTCACGAGCATTAGTCTATCTCATTGCACACTTAGCGCATTCACAGACCAATTGTTAAACGCTGTGCATGTGGCACACATGCATCCCTTGCCACTCTGCGTTTCTACCCATGTCTTTCTGCAGCGTCACGAGCAAACTCCGCACATCTCGTGTATAAGGGTAGCGCCCTCATTCTGCTACATTTCCGCTTCTACGTCACTTGGAGCTTGACCGGAATCATGTCCCTCTTACACCTATTGCGTCATCAGTTATTAACTGTTGTCGTGGTATTGTTATGATTATTGTACATTATGGGATGTTCTTAATGACAGTTACTACTGTTCGTTGTTGCATGGTCGTTATTTTGCCAACAATGCCGCCTCATATAGTGCTCTATTGCATTTGTATAACCATTTTGCTAAGATTTTTTGTGTTCCAGGAGCGCCGAAAAAGTCAGAAATACATTTGAAAGTTATCGTTCTTGACATGGAATGAGAACGAAGTAGCGATAGTGCAGTAAGAGCGCAACATAAATGCCCAAACTCATATTAATGTTCTAACCAATCAAATTTAATGCTGCCATCGGTGACTGGTGTAAAAGAATGCTTACTTAGATGGATAATCAACTAATCCGTCTTAACACGCTGTTCGGGCACCTTCACTTCCACGTTTTGTCGCTTTCAATCCGTCTCCTAAGCTGTTCTTAGATTCCGATGTGGGCTTGGCTACGGCTTCACAACTTCCAACTCATTCAGTACGATGTTAAATAATTGCAGGGCGCACTTCCATGACAATGTGATAATTTGATCTAAAGAAATTTAGGTCATCATCGTTACATGTCGGTAGCAGGCACAGCACCGAAGCTTACTTCAGGATCCCCTAACTTTTTTTCTTCAGAAGAGCAAGCCACATTCTACGGTTATTATACTGTTAACTGCTTTTGAACATTTTTGTGCTATACTAGTTAAATTAGGTTGTCCCACAACTGCTTTTGCATTATTGTTCTAGTCAGTTCTTTTTCCTATTTCGCACGGTTTATCACCAAGAGGCTGTGGTATGTTGAAGAATGTTTTGTTACCTCTAAATGGAGGATAGGATACTAACAAACTAGCAGGATGCGGGCATACTAAGTCAGGATACTAGTAGCCAGATCCGTTAACTTAACGAAAGCCCAAGTTGCATGCTTGGAAGATCATTATACTCTCGGTTTTTTAGAGGACTGGCACGAACATGCTGTTTTAGATACCGCTCGATAACATGCACGCAATCAGTTCCGATATCTACAAGAAGTAACCACAGATGTTTTTTGCAGCAGTGCCAGAGAAGCGTCCTAAAGGACTCAGTTCCGCTTTTCCTCAGAATAACACTCTACCTCACATTACAAAGTGGACTTGTGACATTTTGGAAAAACTTGGTTGGACCACGATACTGCAATCATTGAGTTCCTGATATTGCTCAACAGGATTGACATCTCTTACACTTCCTGAAGCAGCATCTAGGAGAGAAAAATTTGATGGCTTCAACTAATTCAAAGTGACCTCAACTACTTGATCGGCAATCTCAATCCATGTTTGAGGAAAGTATTCAATTGTTAGCCAGCAAATGCTTACATATCATCTATCGTGATGGTGACCACATCGCTGACTGCTAAATTTTCTTGAAATAAGTAACAAATGAGTCAATAATACTGTCGACTGCGAAGTCTTATGTGTGCATGTCAATCTTTTACTTCTCATATCAGCAAACAATCACTGCCACAAAGAATGAGTTCTCAAAGAATCAATTACGTTGTCATTTGTAAATTTGAAGCTAAATATTACGTCTAATCATATATCGTTATTATCTTGTCATTCCATGCAGTTTCCAACAGGTATTTCTAGCGAAGTCAAAAGTAAAAGTAGTTTGTAAAAATGCCACGTACTCTACATGCGATTCCACTTCATCAACAACTCTCAATAATTCTCCTATTATCAATGTACTTCAAGAGTTTGGACCTGTATGAATTTAGAACACCTTGTTCTTCTATCCTTATAAGAGTATTGACATTTTATTATCCATATATTCAGTCCTATGAATATTATTCGCCAGTGCAAAATTTGTAATTACAATGCATTCTTAAGTGTAAATTTTTTTGTACTGCTACCAAGATTTTCGCCGAGGCATTCGCTAAAAAGAATTGCCCGCCGTACCGCGCGGCAATTGGTGCCCCAGAACACGAACCAAAACGGGTTACTGATATAGTGAGTCCTTATTTTTTTATGTGAATTCTTTATGCAGGTTCTTATCGATTTTCTTCGTTGGTTCTCGAAAAAGCTTAGAATCTCCATCTAATGTTACTTCTCTGAAATTCATATGTTAATACCGTACTTATAGCAGTTATTATGCGGAATAACTGCTACTTTCTCTTATCTCTTATGCTCTTGACTATCAATGTATCTGCTTACAGATAATCACTATAGTTAATCGATGTGCTCTGAGCATACCAGCCAGGTCGTGTTTCTCGCACTGGCTCGCCGATACATTTGCGCAACAATAGCCACCTTCTGTTCCAAACGCCAGCAGTCCGCGCAAGACAAAGATTCGTACCTTTCGATTGGCAACCATGGAATATTTTCCCATAGAACTTAGGCAGTGTCGTCACTTGGTAGCTATTCACAATCTAAACCTAAACAGAATCTTGGTAAAGACTAACTCTCACAGCAGTTCCATTCGCTCTCAGACGCTACTTGGAGCACGGTTACGACTTCCACCTCTCCTGGCTCCAGATTATCCTGGTCATAGTGTACTGAAGTTCACATCGTTATATATTGATTATGTGTATAGTCACTGCTTCTTACACTCCTCCCATTCATCTAAAGGTCTGGGGTCCGGATCATCTCACACTTAGGCTCACCTATTGCATCGTGAACTGTTAACACTGCGTCACATGTCGTGATTGTCGTTTTTTCAATTTCAGTTCTGTTGTGATTGTTATTTGTTATAGGTTGTTCGTTTCGGCGACAGATATGGTTCGTCGGTGTCAGGATTAGCATTGTCCTTCATTCAATAAATAGTAAAAGATCCGCATGGCAGGAATAATCAATGAAATCGAGTGACTCATTCGGCACATACCACGCACTAACTCGCAAGAGACACCAAAGCCTAACTACTTTAGTGCAATCACCATCAAAACTTAACCGATAAAATCACTCTGCATTTATAATTTTATACAGTGCTGAAGGTTTTGCACATCTAAACCACAGTCAGACTTGAACTATAGATGGATTTGCAACATATTTGCCATTTTGTAACTCGGATTTCAGAACATCTCAGCGACTTCTGTTATATACCAACAACTGATTAGCTGAGAGATCAAATGGATTCTATCAAAAAGCATTCAAAACCAGCAATTATTCTGCAGAGCAAAGAGCGAATTCATTGGATTGAACACCACTGACAAGTGAGAAAAGTTCTAAAAAGCACCACATCGTACCTTGCTTACGTCAGTGCATCAAACACCATTGCGTAGTACTCCGCTATTCTAAAAATGAGCATTATCCGCAAACACGGCAAATCACGGAATGTCCTGCCCCATTGCAAAATGTCATGTGATAAGTAGAGTTCAATATATGCAATGGGGTACTGGTAGCCATTTTTTGTTTTCACTTGTACCTTGCATTCATAATTTATTATTTTATCACATCATTCGTTTCGAGAGTTTTCTTGATTCTTGAGAGCACAGCTCAAAATTTAGTATGCCATAAAATCATTTTTGAGCCACACATGTCGTGTGATCTGTGAAAAAAGGGCTGACCTATAGAGCCCAAAACACGTAATTCGACCTTGCAGACTCGTCAGTCGGGCAGTCACTCTTTCTCGTCATTTGCCTATGTGCCCATAACAGACAGCATGTATGTCTCGAAAGATATTCATCAGGCATATCTCAAAGATATTTTTACTTTTGAATGTCAAATGATTACATTGGACAAAACTGAGCCTCGAGTTTTGTTATGCTTTCTATGCTTCTTATGCTTTCGCTGCAAACGGCAACTTTCGCCGAGAGGTGACGAGATGGTGATGTGCGATGCCGAAGGTGAAAAAAGAGTCATATGATTATTGTGAAGAGGTATAAATGACTTGAAAGTAGTGATCTTAGTTTCGAAGACCAAGTCCCTTTCCTAAGACCATTGAACGATAGGCGATGGAGATCTGTAAGCAGCTTTAGATAGGAACCGTCATTGAACACTTGTCAGCTGACACCAAAATTTAGCACCAAACAAAGACGGCCTGGAATCATCTCCAGTAACTTGATTTTGCCCATAAGAAGTTTCGTAAAGATCCTCACGAATGGACTGAAGATCAAGGCAATCGCCGCGATGAAGTTCGCTGTTACTAAAAAATCCTTGTAATTGACCGAAAGTGTAAAAATAATATTTTGTTTCCCATTCATAGATTTGTCACAGACCAAAGCATTATCTTGGGAGTTTTAGTGATCAATTGATAGATGAAATCTTAAGAATTTCAATGGTATATCTGGTTTTTGAAAATGGACTATGCAGTACGCTGCAACAGCCAAAGAATAATTGGTTTCACAAAAATGGATCACTTCTATTATCCGCTCCTCACTTCAATACCTTGAGAAAAACGTATTTTCTGGTCGTTCTCAATGTTGAAGTAGTCATTCAACAGTTCAGACTATAAGAATCTTACGTGTATTTCAACCTCAAAAAACCTTCTATTGCGCTGAAAGAGCAAAAATACATTTTTGTCCCTCATTTAAAGATTTCTCGCTGAATAAAGCTTTCCCTTTTTAGTTTTAGTAACGAATTGATAGACCAGATCTTAAGATTTCTGCGATATATTTGGTTTTGAATATAAACCTCGTATCACGTTGTAATAGCCAAGAGAAGATTGTGCCTCGCAAAACTGGAAAAAAGGCATAGAGTGCAGAGCCAAATTTCTTTTGGTTTTTATGGAGCAGTAAGAAATCCGTTTAAGTAACTAGAAACCTCACCAGAATTCCCAAAACTCGTTCTTTGCTTAGTTCCTGAAACTTTGGGAGAGAGGCTTTGGTCAGCAGTAAATCTTTGAATGAGAAACAAAATATTGTTTTTACACTTTTAGCGCAATTATAAGGCCTTTTTGAAAGTAAATTACACTGTTCAAATTATTTTGATTTAAGCTATCGATTGGTTATTCAAACATTGAAAACGACCAAAAAAATGCGCTTTTCTCAAGGGATCGAAGTGAACTGACGATAGTTGAAGTGGTCCATGTTTTGCTAAACTCAATCTTCTCTTGGCTATTAAAGCATAATACCGATTCCATTATAAAAACAGATGAATTATTGGAATTCCTAAAACTTGATCTGTCGATTACCAGAACTCTGAGGAAAAAGCTTTGTTCAGCGAGAAATATTCCAGTGAGAAACTAAATTTTATTTTTGCTCTTTTAGCGCAGTAGGAATGTTTTTTCAAGGGAAGATATACCATTCAAATTTTTTTGATTGGAGCTAACGGACGACTATTCGAACATTGGAAAAGACCAGGAAATACGCCCTTTGCAAGGGAACGAAATTTCGAGCAGAAAACGGAGAAGTATTAAAAGGTATGGAGATTTTCAATAATGCTCAAAGTGTATTTGTTAAAAGTGTTTCAAACTATCATTTCTGTGATTGTAAATAGCGAATCACTGTGGTGTAGACATATAAAGCGAATTTTTGTTCATAAGTGAAGTGATGGAAGAACTGTCACTAACAAAGTCTTCTTATTCCAATTTTCCTCTTCAATCTGGTGAGAATTTCATTTGAATACATATCCTAATATCTAGATGCTGAGTAAAATATACCGTTTGACTCTTTGTATGAAAACTGTTGCCTGTGTTTTTTTACAATGAATCATACCTCTACTTTCGACCGCGTTAAATAGACGCGCTCAAAACGATGTAATTTGATAAGGATAGCACGTCTGAGTCGTGAGGTTTAGTGCTATATAGGCGCCTGCTTCGTCCTAACGGAACTCGTCAGTAGCACCCTCCCTCGGTTCACCCGATCCCTCGGGGCTAAATAATCCTCTGTGGAGGAATCAACTCGGAGTAATAAGTCGTCCGCTGAACCGAGAGAGTGCTACAGATGGGTCCCAATAAGAGAAACCAGGCCCCTTTATAGCACTGGACCTAACAGCTCAAAAATGATCTATCCTTATCAGGTCACTTGTGTGCTGTCACAACACTGAGTTACGAAACTCTCCTCAAATTGGAAAATGAACCTCAGGTAGCCGGTCGAATGGCTGTTAACGCTCATGGAGGCACGCGTGGAGTCAAGCTCTTCCGTCGACTCTCCCCAGCAGCAGACAACAACACTCTATGTAACACCACAGCAAAGACAACCACCAACTTCTAGATTTTTCCTCCATTATTCTCCTAGACATGTTCCGATATCGACCTCAAAGAGATATGGGCTTGAGTAGTACGTGAAGTGGGACTGAGCCGAAGACAATGTACAGTGCAGGGCACCTTCGATCATTGCGTTTCCATAAGCTTCAAACCAAAAATATCTCTCAAAGTATGAGGTTTATGGGTACTTGTCTGTTATATGACGACAAAGATTGACAAAGACTTGACCCATTTCGCTGGGGCAAAGATTTTCCATTAAACTATTAGCAATCATTCAAAATCACAAATCTATGGCTATTGCGATATCTGGCCAACTTTCAAGAAGGTCTTTCTGTAGCGCTTCATCAAGAAGAAAACATCTGTGTTTCACACGCCCACATTCTCGCAAGACCGAGTTCTTCCTCTTAGACTTTGTGACCATTCGATAGCGTAGTTCGCACGAATTCAACTCTGTTCTTGTTTTCCGAAAAGACCGTCTCTCTGCATGTTACAGGGAGAATAGTATGAAGTTCCCACATACTCGGGGAGCCTGTTTAGCGGTCGCGGGATCTGGCGATCGTAGATTCGGCTCTCCATTGATCGATTAAAATACGTTGGCGTTTCACATGTAAGTGCGATTTTGACATTCGATTACAAATTTATTTTTCGCTTCGAAAGAAACTCTAGGTAAAACGTATGACCCTGATGCTACGAGAATTCCTCTACATGTTGATATGCTTTTTGTGCTTTCAGCAAAGTAATAATAGAAGTCGCCGTTAATGTAGCACATGATATTGGCTTAAATTTTACAACGTTGCAAAAGGGTGTTTTCAACAAACGGTTACTTAGCCCAGCAATTATAAATGTACGCTCTCGAATGTCTGCTAACACTCTTATGAAAAGTACTTGCCCAGCGAAAGGGACCGTTTTCTTCATTCGTCGCCATATAACAAGCAAGAACCGGTTCACATTTCGAAACTGATTATTGCTTGACATGTATGACTTCTGTTGCATCTTAAAAAAAGTATTTTTCTTGCCGGAGCCTCCTCACCGCAGTGGAGCATTCACCAGCTTGGATCAGCGCTTAACGAGGAGTACTGTGCAAAATGACGAGGCTGCAAGGCTGAAACAATGGCATTGCACTGTATAAATGCCCACAAAAGACCTTATGAAAGCCTCAGAATATGTTTTTTAAGGTGTATTAATTTCATGCGAGGCCTCAGAAAACCAGATAAACATAAAGGCATTAATTATCAAAAATACCAGCCCTGAGAAATCGACTGTTAATCACTGTAATGTGATATGATCACTGGACATGCAGTGATATGTTGTTTCTTGAATAAAGTAAATTTTTACTTTACAAGCGGTGTACCAAATTCGTTGACGAATCTTCTTCGTAAGAGGAATCTCTCCTGGAAGGAATTGGCTCAGACAAGGGGTGCTGAACAAATGACTAGGATGTAAAGCCGAACGCGTGTATTGCATTGTATAAGTGGCGAAAGAGATCTTATAAATGCTTAAACATGCTGTTAGGATTTACGGTACTTGTTCATGTTCGAGATATGTAGCTAGCGCCACAAAAAAAATCGAAAGTAAAAAGGAAAAGTTAAGAAAGGACAGGCAGAAAAAGACTCCAAATCGTTCTTTTGTTATCGGGCAGAAAAATGGCAGGAGAATTTCGCTGGACAAAGACTTACCAGTGAACTTCCAATGGTCAATTGAAAGTTTAATCTTGAGAATTCAAAGATATACTTGATTTCATAAATACCTCTTACGGCGCTGTAGCACTAAAGATATTTGCTTCCAATGTAGCAAGAAAAAATTGCGTTTCTGCTTTACACACGCGTATTCTTTGCAGGCCTAGTTTCGGGGATTTCAACACTGTGTTTGTTACCTAAAAATCGTTTTACTGCACTGTAGCAAGGAATAAGATTGAGTTTCCAGCAGTCGCGCATTCCTTCTCTTCTAAAGTGCAATAATGGTTGCGGATAAATAAGTCAAGAAATTCTCATAATAGTGACAGCATAAATAGTCTTTGAAATACGTGTTTGTTCTTCAAAAAGGCCTTTCTACAGCTCTACAGCAAAAGCGAAGTTCTGCCTTCTACACAAACATATTTCTTGCATAACAAATCTCTTCCCTCGAATTATAAGCAATCAGTCTAACGTGTAAGTATCGACCATTCCAGCACTACATTTATTTTCACTGTAGTGTAGGTGGGGAAAATAAAAGTGGACTTGACATACGCCGTACATCCGCATGCCGGTAGGTGTATGCTGATTGTGTGCTGGCCGTGGATCGATGGCGCGATCAACAAATCGAGCAAGCGCGACTCACATGTGATATGCGATTTTTGCTATAGAATCTAGGATTTCTCATTACTTTGAAAGAACTTCAGATTAACGTACGTCTCTGGTAAAGCGAAATTTTTTCTACACTTTCGTGTAGTTTTCGTGCTTACAGCAAAGTAGTGGTGAGAACACGCAGCAGCTGTGACACATAATTTTCAAGAATACTACAGCACTGTAAAAAAAGTTTTTTCAAAAGCGAACAGCAGCACAGTGGAGAGCGATTTGTGCCAATGAATGATAATTAATACTCTCAGAAATGTGCTTGTCCTGCCAGAGGGGTTTCTATATCTCGTGCCGTTTAACAGAAAATCTCTACGAAACGGGAGAAAAGATTTTCAGTTGAATGACATAAATTCGCACAATACCGCTCTACTTCTGTAGAACACAATGTTACTTTCTCTGCTACGGCGCTGTAGACAAGATTTTCTAGAAATGAAGTTTATTACTTAAACCACAGAGCTTTATGCTGTCAAAAGTTTACTAGCAGTTTGAGGGGAGAGCTTTTCGCTCCAAAAAGTCTGTGCGATAACGAGCAAACGCGTGTGATACACAATTTCATTTTCAGTGCTACAACGCTCTGAAAATTCCTTTTTGAAAAGCACGCATACTTATGAATATGTGTGAAATCTGTTTCATTACTATAGTAGTGAAACATAATTAAACAGCAAAGTCATATTCGTGCACCGAATCGGATAATAGCGTCTATCACCTCAGAGATCTGTCATAAGACGTGCAGCAATCCACAGGAACATCATCGATTTGCAAGATGTAAACTCATCCAAAATTTACTTTTGCTAACCGATTTCCACAATGCACATGGGAAACGTCTCAATAAAATTACAGAATTGTTTCTAACAATTCGGCAGTTATCAACTCGTAACTGCATGAATTTTGATCCAAAGTCATATTGTACATCTCAATGCAATATAGTAGATTACTCTGACTAATAATCATTCTCATAACTGATTATTTAATTGCTGCTATAATGTCACAGCAAATGCCGGTTATAAGATGGCTGTCTCATACACATAAAATTCAGTTTCCGCCAACAATGGCCGATGCCGAGAAGAAGTGCGATCCAAGTGGACTAGATGCCAACATTCGTACCGCTCTGTTCACTACACTTTGCCACATAATCCTGTTCCAATTCGCCATGATGATGTTTGTAGTCTAAACTCAAATTCTTCTTTACAAAACAAAGTTAAATGAGAGATTGCAAGTGGTTCGAACCGACAGAGTTCCTGATATCGTCGTGTGATTGGGCGGGAACAGGTGTTAATGTCACCATGTCTCCATTACAAGGTGGAAATCCATTCATTTCCGTTGTAGCACAAACTCCCGTCACCGTCATATGGCATCTAGCAATCAGTATTTAATTATGGGGGCAGCGTTGGTGTGACAGGATCTCGTTCAATCGAAAAATGAGGTGAAATAAATGTGAAATGTTGAGTGATTATGAGCTACGTGGAGAAGACCACTCGAACAAAAATTTTGGTTAATGCGCCAATACCTGAAACGCGCTGCTCAAATTTGGTTTCTGCCTTTTCATTTCTGATGCTGCAACATAAAACTTTACATCTTAGAAATATTATACTCAAAAACGTCAACTCTGAAATTGAAACACTTTCGAGAAAATTTTGCAACGAAAAGTTTTGAATGGCAAAACAAAACCCAACGTGCTCTATGATAAGTTTTTGAGAATAATTTTGTAGAAAGCGAGAAGCGCATTTGTTATTGGTTTTACCCAATAACCTCTCACGTAGGTGCAATTAAAAAATTTCCATCTTTCTGAAGGACTCGACTGATACTTAAAATACGCACTGCAAACTACTACTAAATTCCACTAAAGGAGTCAAAGACAATCGGGAATGGGATGGCACCAAGAATTCACAAATGTGAAAAAGGAGGAGTAAAGTCGTGTCAGAAATGGTGGCAAAAAATATGAGTGCATTAAGGCATCAAGTCAAAGTGAAACGCAAGAGTTCAGAACGTTTTATATATGATAGTGCATCGCGATAGGAAATTCAAGTGGATCTTCATGTGAATGAGGCTGGCATGAAACAGAGCAATAGCTTCTTCGTTCATCGTCTTAGATGTTCCAAATTTTCAGTAAACGTGAATATTTACAGAACGCACTCGATTTAATCTAATTTTACATAATGTGAAACAAAACAAAGTTTGTTATTACACATATGTATAGTAAGAGTCAGTCCATTCGTGTAAAATCACAAATTCTTCAGTGATTTACATCACTTTACCAATGTTCAGAAGGAATCATCTAATAAGTCCAGAGTGCTGTCTTTTCAAAGTAAACAATCAGTTTGACCCAATTCGTATCTTAGACTTCTCAAGTAATTCGAAAATGAACTATGTGGTGGACAATATAGATTTTCTATTGTTCGGATAGTAAGCATCTCTCAGATTACAAGGACAGGCCACTGTAGTGTTGCCATTTCAGTAGATCTACTGATAAGAAAAAAGCTAAACTGTTTAGGAATGTTACTCCTACGATGGATCCTCATATATTTGAGCACTTTTGGAGCAATGTTTAGAGGCAAATACCGTTGCTTGTTGTACTACAGTTACTTGTTGTACAAAAAACATAGAGCAGAAAATGAGCTGGTGACACGCCTGTGATCTCAGCTGTTAAACAATCAAATGGTGCCCGCTAATGTCAACTACCGTTTATTAGTGCTCCTGCAGTTAATGATGATAACAGATTCAATCGAGAGATCGCAAAGCTACTATTCGGAGAAAGTCGCACTTTGCGTATGGCCCTAGATTACCTATCAGTCAGGGTTCTGTAGGTAAATAGTTATTATGAAAATATTCTACGCCTACATGTGTGTGGCGCACTTTGGTCAAGAAAGGAATACTTCATCTTAATTTCAATAAGTTAGAGAGCATAGTCCGACTAGGAACGTAATAACTGCGTTTTAGTCACTGGACGAATGACAAATCAAAAGCACCACCAGCGGCTTGTAGTATTATCGGCTCGCCTGTGAGTCTTTCATGAACGTCGAATGAAATTAAATAAAAAATTGCCGCGTTTGTAACAGTTCCTTGTTGCAGAAGTTCCGTGTTTGCAGAGTTTTCGTGTTGCAAAAGTTCCATGCTGCAGTAGTGCGTGTTGTCTATCTGGAAATACCAAGCGATGAATAGCTTTATTGCAGCATTTTTCTTCTAGTACTGTACTAAATCGGCAAATTTATAAAGTCGCTTTGTTGAAGCGTTTTCAGCGAAGAATTATTGAACGGAAAGGTTCCGCAAACGTTATCTTATGCGAATTAGTGCATGGTGGGCGCCATGTCACGTCAGTGTGGCTTATTTCGTTGTGAGGCACCGTTGGCGGCACTTAGTCATCCGGACTGTGCTTCACAACACGCGATTAGTTTTCAGTGTGACGGCCGTGAGTAGCAATATCGCAAGAAAACAAGTATTGTGTATACACGTCTTGGTTCCTTTTAGCCTTGAAGAAATGAAGATCGTCAAATTTTCGTCTATACTAAAGATATTATAACAGAGCTTTTCGCAGCCACTTCGGTAAAATAATATGTTTACTGCAATAATCCATGCTTTGACAGACATTGAAATTGGATGCTGCTTGTCATTAGAAAATAGTACAATGTAAATTAGCGGCAAAACTCATTTTGTGACTTGGCTTTTGCGCAGTGTAGTGTTTGCTTCACAAATATCCTCATTATCACTTCACTTCCATCACTAGACCTTCACTGGTACTTTTCTTTTATTAGGATACAAATAAATATTCGATCTCATTCGTTGTACCAGAATTGTCATGAGAATGTTCGTAATTATTCGAAAGCTTGGATCTCTGGCTAGAGCCGTGTGTGTCCTGTTCTCGAATAGACCCTCTCTTATTTCTGTAAAATTCACTTTAAAATATATCTCATACACGCATATTTCTGGCCGGGCAAGCTCTTTTTTTAGACTTACAGAAGCTATTCGACAGTGTAGTAGGAGTTCCAACGCTGTTCTTATTTTTTGTAGAAATTATTTTTCTGCACTGCAGCAGTGAAAATAGGACCAAAACACATATGCAGGCAAGGGGAATTTGACTTTTGAAGGGGGTCGGGGGCGTGCGAAGCACAAGGCGCATGTGACCGTTTCAAGAGGCCGCTCGATCTATTGGCCCTCCCGCAGGACATACGAAAGTACAATTATGTTATCAATTGATAATCGTTGTGGAAACTTCAGAATAAACGGTGTTCTAATACTAGAGATTTTCTCTACACGTTGGTATGCTTTTCATTTTTTCAGAGAGCAGTAGTTGAATTTCAGAAGCCGATGTGGAATATAGTTTTATATTGTCAGAGCGATATTATAGGGAATTTCAAAACTGACCAGTACGTCTACAGTCAGAGATTATAGCTTTCGAATGATTACCACTACTCCTATTGAAAATTCTTGTAAAAGCTATTGAGGTCAATATTCATTTGTTCCTTTACAACCGAAAAGAAGCCTTTCACTCATAGTAAGTAAGGAATTAAGTTATGTTACGGAAAGTTTCAAAGTCCTTACTTAGTAGTGTTACACTATTCAATACATGAAGCACAAGATTTCTCTCAGTTCCAATATGTGGCATGAATTCTTCGATGGATGTACATTCTTTGTTTTCCACTCATAAAGGACACAAAATGCGTAATCAGATACTTGCTCTTTTTGGAAAAATTCGTCTGCTAGATGTCGTCCCTTCGTGTCGCTTCAACTAAATTGTGCTATTCTACACTACGGCCGGCCTAGTGAAAGAAATCAGTGAATGGCGGTGTTGCACTTCGAATGCTCTTGGCTCGTATTTGTGAAATATCATATCACTATTTGCAAGAGGATTGGGTCCTTACCTCACTCCCAAAAGGATTGGCTACGATGAAAAGCACTGTGCAACTGAGGAGGTTGTCGAAACCGAAACCACGTGTGTATTGCATCTGTACACATGGTTAAAAAATAGAGCTTTTGGCGTTGATCAATCTCTTAGAGATGTGCCAATGCATTCATCTTCAATATAACTTCGTTTGAGGGATTGAATGCATATCTGCTTTACAATGATTCACGGTGGTCACCCCGCTGTATTGAGGCAGTGCTGCTTATCCTCTTAGACAAGTTTGCGACCAGTCTGGGATCAGTTCTGTATAAGTGCCCATAACAGGCCACATGCATGGCTCGAAGAAGAATTATCAAAGATATTCAGTCATTATTAGAAAATGTCGATGACGTATCAAATGCATGCAATAAGCAAAGGAACACAAAAACCCCGAATTTCCCAAAATAATCGCAATTGACAAAACGAGCGATCACGAGCTTTTCCAGAAAAAGTTAGTGAAACAAAATATCGAATAGCAAAAGTAAAGCATAACTTTGATTCAGAATGTTTTTGGCAACGGAATTTCAAAAGCAGAAAATTGCTTGCTAAAGTTTGGTGTTCTCATTCACCTCGCTCATTCATTACACCTATGAATGTTCTCTGTTGACGAGGAACTGATCAAATAGCCAAAAGAAGAGCTTCTATAGAAATTCACTGTGGTAAATGAAGTGAATATTTACCGACTTCGTCGATTTACTTGCTGGTAAAAAAAAACTTACTTTGTCAAAGATTGTAACCCTCAAACCTAGGTATATCATGCACTCAAAGACCTTTTTTCGAAGGACATTTTGAAAAGAACACCATTGCATGTTTCATAAACAAGAGCATCGCATGGCTTGATTCTGTCGTTATAGCAGCTTCAGCGATCGAAGTGGGTGCTCAATAATATCAATGACTATTTATTAGTACCCCAACAGTTTCGTGATTAGATAGTAGATGAACTCAATCGCAGTTTGCAGAATTACTTTCAGAGGACGAATAGTCTGGAGCTGTTTTTTTGGGAAACTTAGCAAACAGGATTCACCAGGCAAGAAGTTGTAATGAAAAGCTTTTAAGCCTCTATTTGAGCGATATTACACCTGTAGTCAAAGGGGAAAGCTTCATCTCACTCCCAACATGTTAGTAAGAAATATCCAATTGGGAACGTGATAATTCTGCTTTGTTTGCTCCGCGAACATATCGAAAGCGCCGTCACCGCTGTAGCATCATCGGTTCTGTTATGAGTCCTTATGACCGCCAAATATAGGGTGACTGGAATAAAGCTCTCGGCGTCGGTCAATGCCTGAGGGATGCGCTGTGCATTCGTCTTCAACTTCTAACTTCAATTGAGGTGATTGAATACATATCTAACCTTTACAGTATCTCGCGGTGCTTCCCACTGTATATAGTCACTGCTGCTTATTCTCCCAGACAAGTATCAGGCTAGTCTGCTACCAATTTAGCGACCCCGGAGAGATGGATGGCTTGGTGAACCATAAGAAAGATTAAACCATTGACCCGTCTGCGACGCAGAGTACCTCTAACCACTGCGCCTCATGCACTCCTATGACCGCCAAAAAAACTTAGTAGGCAATAGTGATGCAGCAGTTCCATAATAGGGCAGTTCCGTGCTGTAACAGATTCGTTATGTGATAGTTTCGTATTCTAGCTGATCTCTGATGTGACAGCTCCATACTGTTCTGACTACATTACTTAACGAAGAACTGTTTTGCTACAGCTCTCATGTTGCGCTTCGGATACAGTACTGCATCATATCGGCGACATTTAATTAGTGTTTCTATCGAAATATTTCACTAAAGTTTACGTGAAAAGAATTGTTCCACAACGTTATTCTATGCCTCATACCATTGATCGGGTCACTTAATTATGGCTGAAGACACTGTGCAAAGGCAACGCTGGGAACACTTCCATTCGTGCAGTGTTTCACCCTGCACATCCGCTTTGATGTGACGGTTGTAAAAACCAAGATCATTTGTATCAAATTTGTTAAATTCAACTTGAATGATTGTAGCTGTGAGGACGGAGAAACAGAAGAAATTTTAGTCATTATGAAGTTCTAATAACCTTGTGTAAGCTCATTGACAAAAGATAAGTCATGTCGTGGTTTTAAAAACATTCAAACTGAATTGTTGACTAGTTGGAAACAACACCGCGCGAGACATCAGCAGACTTTATTTTGTAATTTTAGCTGTTCAATCCTTTCATTTGCTGCATGAAATGTTGATACACTTGGTGCGGCGCCGCATCTCATCACGCATTTGTATTGGCTTGCTCCGCAATGAAAATTAGGGAATTTATTTGACAATTTTAGTTTTCGAGGGGATAATGTCAATGCTAAATGATGAAATCCTATTGAAGAAACTTTATGAGGTTTTATTTCATAGAAACATGGCGCATGTTTCTTGAAATTCACAATGCCTAAACGAGAAAACCACATCTTGCAAAATGGAACATATTCTAAACACTAAATAAACTTTTTCTTTCATAATTTAATTTCTCTATAGCACAGTCTCGTGTATCTAGTGCCGTCTTCTATAATATCTGCACTTTAAGCTCAAAGAGATTGTCTAAGATCTTGTCAAATAAACCCTGAACTCAAGTAAATTCTTTTATCTACGTCTCAAGTGACGATGTATAGCATAATGCAAATTCCATGGTAATTTATCCCATTTCAGAAGAATTCGTCTGTGAAATGAAGTATTTGAAAAAAGGTTTATTAGTTTGTGCTTCAAGCGTTATAAAACATGTCCTGTTACATCTTTGACAAAAACAATTGGCATTTTTTTGGAAATTCAAGAAGTAGAAAGGATCCGATCATTTCTTTTCAATGAAAAAAATGGAGAGGTGGGAGCATCGCCGGAAAAGTTGCTTTAAAGAAGAAGATTGCTCGTTCAAGTGTTTCAGTGATATTCTGAACTCATACCCACTGCAAGGAAGTGTACCAAAATTACTATAAAAGGGCGTTTGCTTCAGAAGAAATATTTAGTTCTCGATGACGCTTAATTTCTCATGCCTTATGTATGAAACAATTGCCTTTACGATCGCTTTACTCTGATTCCCATGGAGCTCGCACTAGCCATAATGTTTCGTATTGTGGAAGTTTAGGCCAGCTTTTCATTATCCAATTGAGTTTCTCTTTGTATTTCGGGGGAATATCTGGGTTTCTCTTGTGGTCTGTACTCCCGATGTCCTTTTACACCAACATGGTGCAGGTACAATTTGACCAATCTTTTGCAAGGTGTGCGAGGAGGGGACGAACACTTTATCGGAACTGCGAGACCACCTTATTTTGAAAGCCCACTGGGCGCGCATAACATAACGGAGAAGACTTTGACGTAGCAGCTTCCGTCCTCGCACAGAAACATAGGACCTCAGAGAGTGAGATTCTCAAGTGCCTTGAATCAAGTGCCTCAATTAATTGAATTAAGCCGAAGATTTGAAAATGATTTGCAAAAATGAGTTGCCCGACATGATGAGTGATTTCGCATTTTATCCGGAATGGATATTCTAATCTGCGCCAGGCAACTCCTCACTTACAAAAGACTCGGTGCGAGTGGTCTACACAAATAAGTGGACAGTAAAAACAAAACAGTAGTGATTAAATAGAAGCTGTTCACAATACGTTTAGGCATTCATGTCCCAAGATTTTTCTGCTTCGATTTTGGGGGAAATTGATTGCGTAAAAAGCATGTTAAATTGATTTTTCTAGGCTCCAATGAAATCAAAAGTGGCGAAACTTCAAACACTAATATTGTACGGTATAAAACTGGTGCTATGAAAAAAGATTTCAATCAGCAGAAAATATTCCATAATAAGAAGAAAACTGTCGTAGTTATATATCTAATAATTATTATTGAACCAACATGTCATGTGGTCTGTTATAGGCTCTAGTACAGCCCAATACACGTCTTTCGACCTTCCAGTCTCGTCAGTCGTGCAGAACCCATAGCCTTTAGTTTTTAGCCAATCCTCTCGAAGGCCTCTACCTTCCGTATAAAGCGTTAAATGACGACGAACAATTTGCACTGTATGTCAAGTGAGAATATCTCCTAACATACAGTGCTGTGCACTCGAATGCTCTTTGTGTGGTATTTGTGTAATAGGGGTTCCGCCCGACTGACGAGACTGTAGGATCGAAACACGTGTATCGGGCTGTACAAGAGCTCATAACAGACCACATGGTATGTTGGCTCAAATAATGATTGTGAGATATATAGAAATTTGAGCGTGGACTTAATGAAAGACTCGAAATAAAGATATGTCGCAGTATATTCGAAGCGGAGTCGCTGGAGAATTTTTCGATCAATCTCAACTATGAACATTATACATTGTAGCAATCTTTATCATTTCATGCGTTCTACGCAGTCAGTTTTAGTTCACTATGCACTTGAGATGATTTCTTGTACCTCGTGCAGTTCCCACCTCCACGAATAACTTCAATGATCCCTTATATAGGTGGCTCTGGAAGGCCCATCAGCATATGAGAAACCCGTGGTCTATCAGACTGCTTTTCATGGATATCATTCTGCTTAGTATGAAAATTGACATTTCTCAAGAAATGTTGTATGTCACACACGCGTTTTTCTCGAAACACAGAGCTCTTTCTATGGACTAAAAGTAATCATCTGATAGCGTAAGATTTAGCAATTTCAACGTTGCGCTTATTTTCTATAAAATTATTTTCTGCAGTGCAGCAGAAAATTGTGATTGATTCACATCAGGCGTGTGTTTTTTGGCTAATCTACGGAGTGGAGGCAAGGCGATGAATGCAGTGGTTCTAGCTCGACCGACGATTGATAGGCGCTTCAGGGCTGCAGATTACACAAAAGTGAGATTTTGTCATCCAATTAGAAACTGTTTCTCCGCTCTGAAAGAAACTCCGCATTAAACATTTGACTCTGATGCTAAAAATTTTTCTCCACGTTTATGTGCTTTTCATGTGTTCAGCGAGGTGATATTTGAATTGAGCCGCCGATGTAAAACATAATTTTATTGTGAATTGGATAGCTTTATGAAAGGGTGTTTTGAAAAGCCAGCCACAAATCGCGCTAGTGAGATATCAAAGCTTTCGTTATTTCCTGTTAGTACACTTTTATAAAAGTTCTCTTCTCCGAAGAGATCGCTTTTTATCACATGAAACCTTCATTTTGAGTGCTTTTTAAGACCACGCTCAAATTTTGATAGATCCTTTCATTAATATTCAAGCCAACTTGTCATGTGGTCTGGTAAGGACTATTGTACAGCCCAATACACGTGTTTTGTCCTTACGGACTCGTCAGTTGGGCAGAACCCGTCGTCTTCCAAAATTTTTATAGTCAGTTCTTTCGGGAGCTCCTCTCCCTTACAGAGAGTTATCGAAGACGGACTTTATACTCTATGTCAAGCGAGATTTTCACCTAACACAGAGCCTTTGCGCACTCGATTGTTCATTGGCTGGTATTTTCATCATATTATACCACTATTTCGAGTGCTTTATTAAGACCACGCTCAAATTTCAATAGTGTATAGGGCTGTACAAGAGCTCTTACCAGACCACATGACAAGATGGCTCAAATAATAATGAAAGGATCCATTGAAATTTGAGCGTGGTCTTGATAAAGCACTTGAAATGAAGGCATAATATGATGAAAATACCAGCCAAAGGGCGATCGAGTGCGCAAACGCTCTGTGTTGGGTGAAAATTCCGCCTGACATAGAATGTGAAACGTTCGTCTCCGATAACTCTCTGTAAGGGAGCAGAACTCTCGAGAGAACTGACTATAAAAATATCAAAAGACGACAGGTTCTGCCCGACTGACGAGTCTGCAAGGACGAAACACGTGTATTGGGCTGTACAAGGGCCCCTTACCAGGCCGCATGACAAGTTGGCTCAAGTAATAATCAAAGTATCTATTGAGATCGCTTTTTGATTTGTCGTCTTCAAATACATAGAACCGCATAATGTAATATATGATGATTTTGTAGGACTTTGAAGATAACGACTTTTGTGCCAGAGGAACGCCATTTGCGAAAACTTAATTTTGCAGATTTATCAACCAGAAGTAAATGAAACTGCTTGATTTCGGTATCATTAAATTGAGCATTCTTTCACGAACCTTTCAGTGCACAATATACAACTTGCTTAAACTCGCTTGATAAAGCGATAAACTGAGTCGGTGCTGCTTATCCTCCTAGACAAGTCTGAGACGTGTGTGGTGCCAATTTACCGGCCGCGAAGGGATGGATGGCTTCGTAAGCCTTGAGCGCGAAATCAAACCATTAATCTCGTGTGCGGCACAGAGCACCTCTAGTCATTGAGCCACATGCTCTCTAGGGCTGATAGAAAACGATATAAAAAAACTGAGGTGGAAAGTTACGAAGAGCTTATACCTCACCGGCCTCACTCCTCGAAATTGTACCGACAGATTACCACTTGAGGTTACCAAATTCAAATTACAGGCTAGCAGATTTTAAAAAACTCGTTTTTCTGGTTCAAAAGTCGTCATCTTCAGCGTCCTATAAAAAGCACCATGTAAAATATTTTGTATATGAAAGCATATAAATGGCGTTTTTAACGCACCTTCAAAAAAAAATTTGCATATCTTATTTTTTACTATTAGTATAGCAGAAAAATACGTAGTCATATTTGCACACCTGATTTATTCATCCCTATATTTTCATAAGAGGGCCGATGTATCAGGAGCGCTGCTCGTGCTTTCAATTGTTCTTTCATGCACAATAATACTGTATTATCTATAGTCTTAGTTAAAGAATTTTCACATGTACATTGATAAGCCACGCACGGATTGTAACGTATCAACCTCGAAAAGGCTTGAATTATTTTTACAGACCATATATAGAATTTCTTGAAGCGGGGCTATAAAAATCAGCCCAATAATATGTCATTGTGGTAGAAAGCGAGTTGTTGAGAAAAGGATCCTGTGATGGCGACACTACGGGAACCGCGTAAGCCACAAAGTGAACTTAACATAACTTATCGAAAAGGCTTGAAACATTTTAGATTATGAAATATTGATACTGAGAAAAAATCTAGGCATAGTTTGAGTGTATCCGACTTAGATGGTGATGTTAAGGCTTCCGGAAAAAGTTTTATTTCTAACTTGTGGAACTTTGACTAAAAGTTTTTTCACAACAGCGCAGTCTGTGGACTGATGAATTGAACTTCTTCAACTATCTATTTGAAAATGCTGGAGTGATAAAGAGTGGTTATTTATAAAAGCGTCCATTAACTTGCACGTTTGAACTGTGATGTCACAAATTTAGTTGTGTCGATGTATTGTATCGTCTAAGAACAAATAATTCAATGCCAACCTTTATTGAACCTCGCTTTGATTATTATTATTTTTCTACACTAAAAGGCCTACGCAAAGTCTTACAAATCATTATTATGGTTCATTTTTTGACGATTTTCGTCTTATCAAAGCCACGACAATTTGAGTCGCAATTTCTACAAGTGTTCTTTTTATGGTAGTATTGGTCTCCACAGCCGTCATATTGAGACGATTGAGCATAGTGAGGCACCTCACGAATGAGATATTTCTGCAGTATTGCTCGTTCAC
Organism: Parelaphostrongylus tenuis; assembly: GCA_019055375.1. Classification (NCBI taxonomy): domain Eukaryota; kingdom Metazoa; phylum Nematoda; class Chromadorea; order Rhabditida; family Metastrongylidae; genus Parelaphostrongylus; species Parelaphostrongylus tenuis. The sequence goes on along the minus strand of JAHQIW010000688.1, from coordinate 41,898 downwards.
AACTGACTCAACCTTAAAGCTATCTGACGTTTGCTATACAGCAACGACATAAAATAACTTTGCGGAACAATTCTTTTCACAAAATCTTTGACGAATAAATTTTATAGAAGCATGGCTGAAATCTGCTGACTTTGTGCATATTCGAAGTGCAAGAAGAATGCTGGAGTAAAACTGTTCGTCGTTCAGTAATCTAACTAAACAACATGGAACGCTGCAAGCAAGAACTCCTACAACGCGGAACTGCTGAGAAATGGAACTGTTCCAATACGAGATTGCTCATTCAACACCTTTTGGCGCTCATTGAAACTCATAACACATTCAATGATTCTGTAGCGCTAACAGTGCCTACGATTTGCCATTTGTGAAACAAACAAAGCAGAATGATTATTTCACAAGTTGGACAGATCTCATCGATCCACTGAAGCTGAAATGAGGAGTTCCTTATATTAACTTCAAGTGTAGAGCTAATCACACGACGGCGCCAGTATTTTCCACCACTACTCCTTATCTGCAAAACTCTAGGTTTGAGGATTGCAGAGTGACACTATCGTATACATAACAACGGTATCTCTTTTAAAATAACAACTCTGCAAACTGACGAGTGACTTTATCAACCAATTAATCCTCAAAATGTAGGCGTATTAATAAGCAGTCGCTGACATTGAGTGGTATACCACTCGTTTAAGCTGCTGAAACGAAATAACGACGTCAGCCGATGTTCTGATTCATTGTTATCACATTTCAAGCAGCGGTATTCGCCATGAAGCAGCGTTCTAAAAAATCTTCAAACGCGTAAAGAGCTCGGTTCGAGGGCAACAGTTCTAAACAGAGTGGCTTAGTTTTTACGGGAGACAAATCGACTTGAATGGTATCACTGCGGTAGCCCGTCCTTATAATTCAAGAGAACGTACCAATCGACGAGTAGGAATTCGATGGATGTTTACCACTCTTCATTTTTGGATTCTACCTCGAAGCCAAGATACGAAACAAAATAAATGGATAGCTTATTTTAAGAGATCAGATTTTGGGATTTCACTAGTGATTATTCCTAAAAAAACATAGAAACGAGGCAAGCCACTATACAGCTTGCAACCGGTATGCGAATAGAATGAAACTTCATTATACGAATTGCACAAAACCAATTTTTGTTTTGTCTGCACATTATGAAAAAATTGCGAAAATTTGGTAAAGTTTCGTAAAAATTTACGCCCATCAAAAACTTGGAATATTGAAGAAGATGGGTGGAGAGTTTGCTCACTGCACGTGAGTAGCGATATTGAGAACCTCTATTTCCTTGTTTAGATGCACAGCCAGTCCTACAAAATGTAATTTTTCTGCCTCAAATTATGACCTAATGTCTCCATGCACCTTCATTCTCTATAGCCATTTACACGGTTTCTCTTTTGATTCCTCATATTGGTGGATTCCTTATGACAAATCATTTACGGCTTGTCTTGAATAATTCACTGAAAATCTTCAAAGGTTTTTCTTTTACAGATCAGTCAAGGATTTGTCAATAAATACGATTTCTTAGCTGTACTAGATGTGAGAGACAAGTGAGAACATCAAGTGTCAACAAACGTTATTTCTACTTCTCAAAAAACCAAATCACCTCTCAAACAAATGTTCTGCTCCGTTCCTCCAGCTTTTCTTTGAGCAACTACAACCTCGGGCTTTGTCCATTCCAAATGTCTTCTTTTCACGAAAGTCGCGGTTGATGTCGCAGCATCATAATTGGGAAGGCGGGAAGCAAATTTATGCCGCACTATTTGTGGAGCTGGTGTAATCACTGAGAAAAATGTCCTGCTGGTGCCTTTCACGCAGCTCATTGTTACGGAACGTTCAACAGGTATTGACGTTATCAATCAATTTCCGTGTATTTGTAACAGAACCAGTCATAAAACTTGCTGTAAAGATTTTGTTTTGAGTTGAACAAGTTGCGAGCCTCTGAATCTCTTGGCAACTAATTCACTCTGACGTTACTCTGTCAAATCTGCTGCTGTTTTGTGAGCGATCTGGTGCATAAAGTGCTTTTAAGGTGACAAGTTAAGCATTTTTTTTACAAAGATGGCGAGTCTTCTTTCTATTCCCATTATGATTTTGCTGCTGGTCACAATCTCGATGGTGCTGATATGTGGTGTGATGCCACCAGGTCATGGTAATAAACATAAAGTTGTTTATGTTAGAGGTATTCCAATCTTGAAAAGCTTTTCCCAGGCTCTCATAAGGACCAATATACTTATGAGATCATCAGTATTCAAAAACTGCTATGAGCTTTATGATTGTGAGATTTCGAATTAAAATGCGAGAAGTCAATCGAATTGAGAAATTGTTCAACATGGCGATGTAGTTTTCAAATGATTGCTAGAAAAACTGCGAAAGTTCGTTACAGCGAGCACTAGGGCGTTCACCGTTACCGGTTTCCCTTTGCCTGTTGCCATGGCTTACTCTAATGCAGCCGATGTCCAAGCTCAGGTACCTGGCATCGCATCAAGCGAGGTTGCTGCTCAGACATTTGTAGACCGTCTTGTCATGCAAACAGTAAGTCAGGAGCTCTAGACTTTGTGTTTTCTTCTTTTTTATGGATTTTGGATAAGCGTAGCAGACGAGGCTCAATCTTTTACAGCTCATCAGCTTCAGTGCCTACAAGATTTGCATAACGACATAACTTCAATAACCCAATGATGTAGAGTGGTGTGCAAAACGATCACGTCAGCCGCGATTCGAACCCAGATCTTACTCTTTACGTCGGTGGTGCATCGGTTAAGCACATGCTCTCGGCAAGAGTAAGATCTGGGTTCGAATCCCGGCTGACGGAAGCGTTTTTGCATACCACTCTACATCATTGAGTTATTGAAACATCATAACATTGCAATAAACGAGCTTAAATCATTCTTTTTTGGAATTATATTGCAATAAACGGTTAAATGAAATGATTTCCGATTGATTACTAAAACGCAATATCCATCAAGAAAAGTAGGTTCAATGTCAATAATGAGTACCCCGCCACACCGTAGACGGTTGGCTGTTGACACATAACGCGTTGTAGCATAGAAAGAGTGGAGTGCGAAACGAGCGTCGGTGATGCAGCGGTTAAGCACATGCTCTTCGAAAGAGTAAGATCTGGGTTTGAATACCTGCTGACGCAAACATTTTTGCACACCACTCTACATCACTGGGTATTAAAACATCATAACACCGCAGTAGGCGGTCAAATAAAATGGTTTCCGATTCACATAATTTCGTTAAAGATACTTTTGAATAAGCCCTTTGGACTAGTATGAAATTGTCTTCAGTATTAGACGTTCTTGGAAGCCAGGCACGTAGTGCGCTCCTACCAGATGCTGTAATCTCTGGCATTTTGGGTCAACTTACTGTTATCGTCACTTACGCACCATTGAATTGCCCAAGAGTTGCTTTTGGCCTAATGGATACTGGCGAGTTTTTAATAACTAGTGTCTATCAGAGATTTCCGAAAAAAATTAAAGAGGCAGGATTGTGCCTGTTACTGCTCAAAAGAAAGAGCGAATCCTTGAAAAATAACCAGGAAATGTCTCAGGTTATTGGTACAACAGCCTGAACCTCCTAGAATAAAGCCTTTCGTATTGATGCTTTTTACTAAACGAGTATTTTTTTTTTGTGCGAATTATCTAGTAAGCAACGTATCAGATGCTTTCGAAAAATTTCCAAGAATAAATGAATTTGAGTGTCCAAAAGTGTATCTATTTCTTTCTGTTTTCTGTTTTCATAGAAAAAAAGTACATTTCAGAACTTATAGATTCTTGCAGTGAAGATGAGTGAACTGAAGTGCATTATTGTTGGCAACACGGTGACAGGAATTTGTTGTACAACGATGGCTTCTCCGCTACCAAAATGTGAGGAAGCAACCAAGGTGACAATAATACCTGTTTCCACCAATCACACAGCACTTGCAGGAAATCTCACGGTTTGAAAAGCTTCCTTTTATGTACAACTTCGTTTTGTAAACGAAACTGTATAGACCACAAACTTCATCATGACAAACTGGAGCAGGGCTATGTGGCAAAATGTGGTAAACAGAGCGATTCGAATGTTGGCATCGGGTCCGTTTGGATCGCACTTCTTCTCGGCATCGGCCACTGTTGGTGGGAGCTGAAGCTAATCAATGACGTATTTTAGACAAATTGTTGCAAGCCAAAATTTTATAGCATCAGAGCAACAATAAAATGGCTAGATAGGTATTCATTAGCCAGAGTAATGAAGTACATTTAAGTGCACATTATAATAACATAATAACTAGGATTTTCCTCGAATAGTAACCCAGAAATTTATAGGTAGCTACAGACATGGCCTCAATTTGCTTTTGATTCAAAAAAGTGTTCTCGACGCTGGTCCACTATTGACAATTAAGGTACTTATTGGAGAATGATTCGAAGGATGAAAACAATGAAGAAATTAGAACGACATACTTGAATGAAATCTACTGCGCTAGCACTTCTCAAAACATGAACTATAAAAAAATACCCATCCGCCCATTGATATGTGATATTGCGTGAGCTGAAATCACCTGAAGAGCATCTTTAAAGAATAATGTTTTAATGTCACAGATCCAAGTACTGAGAGTTCAATTGCTCTTGAATTATGATGAAAAATTTTGTGTTCTTATGATTATCAATATCCGCTATGGAAGGCAACAACTAAAATGAAAAATTAACACGAATGTAGGTCATAGTTGTACAAGATATTTTAAACAGTCCAACCTAATGCCTGCAATCGTAAGAGTTGCACTACTGTCTTAGCGAATGATGACCGTGATCGGAAGATGTTTCTGGGCGAAGGATTGCGCTCTACAGCATTGTACTGTGCTTCCCCAGCAGGATTTAGAGCTTAAAAGGGTTCGATGTCACCATTTAAATGCCCAGCTAAGAGATTTTCAACATCGAAAAACTCTTCCATCATTAGTGTCAACTTTTCAGAATGTGGCCAGTCTAGTCTATTCCACAAGGTTCACCGACAACTTTGCCTGTTGACGACCTGTTGAGGACTTAGACATGCCTAACTTCAAAACTCTATGCAACAGTAATGTGTGACCCAGTAAATATTTTTTCACATTGCCCCTCTTATTGAGTGCTTCCGCCTACAAAATTAGAGAGTGACACGACCGTAGAGCGAAAAATTTCGTCTTTAAAATCTAGAACGGATATAGCAATTACTTCCGTAAGACTTAGTCTGCTTCTTGCTATATACCTCTTGTGTGATGCGTGGTGATGAATATGTTAGCAAAATGGGTAAACCACCTTATGAGTGCACAAAAGAACATATACGTGGAAGATTGACCTGTAGGGGGCGATGTGTACTAGCTAGGGTACACAATTTTGAAGGTCTTTCTCGCTGCATAAAAGTTTTCTACTAGACATTTGGTAATCACTTGAAAGCTTAAATTTCTGTGAATTTGTCTAGTTTTGGAAAAACCCATTTCATTGCATCGCAGCAGCAAAATGAAAATTATGTTTCGTTCAATTTTATTCACTTGCTCGGCTGAGGCTTCGATATGGCTCTTCGCTAGAGTTTTGATAATCTTTAGATAGATCAAATCTCGAGAGTTTCAATTATATAATTGGTCTTCACAAGATTGTCATGAAACGCTGTGAGAGCGGAAAGAAAATCACATTTCACTCCTAAAATGCTACATCGTCGCTTTGACGTCGTACGTGGTTTGTTGGTAATTATGGATAGGTTTCATACGTGAGAGGTATCTTTCCTTCACATAAAGGATAGGATATCACAGTTGATCCTCTCACAAAGGTTTATTAATAAAAAGAAAGATTACTTCACTTGAGATCCTCCAATATTTAGCGATAAAATCACGTCCTTGTGAGGAAAATAAACATATTTTCAACCCCTGTTGTGCACATGTATCGCCTGTCTTGATAGAACGTGGCTTGAAAGCACATCATCTATACTAAACATTTCTAATAGAAGACCATGTGCAAGTAATTCTAATATGTAGCTTGATTGAGCGTAAGAACAGCGCGCGTTCATCATTGCGTATATTACGGTATTTCCCCTATCAACACCCATTTTTCCAAAAAAAACCTTATTTCCGCTCTCTTTAGACTTTTCGATAGTTATTCGATAGCCCAAAACCTCAAAATTTTCAAGCTTCATTTTTTGAAGCATTATTATAAAGCTTTATTGTTCTCTTTAATGCACTGAAACACTGAACTTAAGGTTGCATTTCAAATGCGGAGCATATGCCTTCCTTCACTATGTGGACGGATATTTCGACATTGGCATTAAGCCGTCGATGTTCGATATCCAGTCGATAGCTCAAATCTCGAGGATTTCATTGGTGTGCTTCCTTTCCGAAAAAAATTGTTCAAGGGCTGTAGTAACAAGAACAATAGGTAGGGGAAAAAGTTCTAAGAAAGTGGTTATAACTTTTTTTTTTTTTTTTTTTGGTGGGGAGGGGGGCATTTTTTGTGCTTTTGAGCTTATTTAAAAGCCCGTCTCCTCCCACGTTGATTGGTATATAATTTATCTATTTCATTGATTCGCTGATGATGATGATGCTGATGCATATTGATACATTCACCCTCCACCGTTGCTTATGATCCCAACAGCCATTCGTGCACCATCAGCAACCTAATTTCCTCGCTTGTTGACTCCATCTTGTAATATGTAAATAAGTTTGATTCCAATCAGCGTGGGAGAAGACGGGCTTTCAAATCAGGTTGGAAACACAAAAAATGGCCGATACCCAGAAAAGTTGCAAGCATTTTTTTCAAAACGTGCAGGAAATTTTCAGCAGTATCAAGCAGAACTTACGCCTCTACCTCAAATTTCTGTCGAATCTGCAAAAATCCCAAATAAAACGACAATATGCCTTGCAATCATTTTTGAGCCGCGCATGTCAGTGGTATGTTTTAATGTTGAGAAAGTCGATATTTTAAGTCGCGGCATGATAACTGAGGAGGTGTGGATCAGATTTCAGCCGCGCTACTTGAGAAATTGGTCCAACTGCTGATTACCATTTACATGATCTATTCAATACAGTTTATTGCCATTCAACACTTTACGAGTAGCTCACGCCATCAACCAGTTTTTCCAGAATTAAATTAAGGCGAGTTGGAAAGCACCGCTGATTTTGGAAAAGTAAAGAGCTGTCGAAGAGACTTTAGCGTATTTCTGCTGAGTGCCAAATACGTAGTTGCTTTCTGAGATTTCATAGAATTAGAGAATCGGTATTTTGTTTTTAACAGTATTCTCTCACTTTAAGGGAAAAATGAGCAGGCAATACTTCCGACCTGTTGCTTCATAATTTCTCTGCTAGGCACAACATCGACAGTGCTTGGATGTGTAATGACGCCGCAGGTCAAGGTGATAAGCATAACATTGTTACTGCTTAGACACAAATAAACTCTTCGAACAATTGGAACACTCTTCTTCAAGGTCTTTAATGTTCCTGAAGGCCAGGGTGGTAGCGCACTCCTACCTGATGCTGTAATCTCAACATTTCGGGTCAACTTGCTGTTAGCATCACCTACGAACCACTGCTATTTCAGGACATTCTGCTTGATCCAACGATGGATATGGCTGGGTCTACATCATGAGGAAAAGGTATTCTTGAGGCTTCTTTAGTTTTTTTCCGCTGTTTCATAGTATTATGAGGATCCAAATATATAGTCCCTCTTCAATACTCACAGTTTCTTGTAGTAATAATCATGGAGCAGAAGTGTATCATCGTCCGGAGCATGGTAACGGGAAACTGCACAGAAACGAAGAAAAACCAACAAAAAAGATGTGTACTCCATACTCCACAGCCTAACAAGTGACAATAACACCTCTTCTCACCAACTGCACTTAGATCTCAGGAAATCTCAGGGTTTAAACAGATTTTTTTTGTACTTCTCCTTGTGTGGAAAAAAATCTGCTTAGATCACAAGCAATCATTGCAAATTGGTCGAAAGCAAAGTGGCTGTTGTACGTCTTATGAAAGAACTTCGAAAAGGTAAACAACAAAGTTGTGGATGTCGAAAGCATCTAAGTCTGACTTTTTCAGAGAAGTCGGTGGCAGTGACTGAAGAACCGCCAAATACTCTTAAATGCAAGTTAGTCCGTAACCGCCTGCATGACCGTTTGCGTTCTTCGAAAAATTGGCAAAGACGAAAAGGAGACAGTAATTGCATGAGGTCGGGTGCAACCGGCATTATATCTTGTAAAGCATGCGGAGAGCACACATTTGCCAAACGAGTAGATAACTTTGTGCCCACCCAAGAGAACACCTTGTTGGGAAAATCAAGGTGCCCCAAGTATGCGTCACGCTTGCACAGGATACAAAAACATAGCTCAGAGGGTTTTGAAGCAGAAGTAATTTTCTTGAAAAGGAGAATAAAATCTTAGCACAAAAGAAATTTCGAAGCAGTTTGGATTTATACTAAAAATGTGGAAGAGATATAAAAGACGAAGGCCTCCTTATCACGAGTGATTTCGCGCTATTTCTCAGGGTGATTTTTTGATCTGAGTCGTGTACAGTCTTCTCTCATGCAAGACTCGGTAAAGGTGGTTTACATAATATCTAGTGGCTCAAAGAGAAACCAAAGAACGAGATGTAAAAGAAGCTGTTTGATATGGAACAAGATGCTTACGTGCTATCTCTATTTGCGTTGACTAGGAAAGCGTTTGATTGAGTAGATTGTGTGCAGGCCTATGACGAAAAAACACTAAATTATTCGACCAATCTGATAAGGATGTAGAATGTTTTGAGCTGTTGAGGCTACTAGCTTAGAGGTGCCTGTATCGTTCTATTGGGACTCATCAGTAATACCCTCTCTTGGTTTATTCAATCCCTGATTTTAAATATTCTTCTATAAAGAAATCGTCGCCGAGTAATAAATAACCTCAACACAGGTGACGTACTTACCCGACATTGTGGTAACCGGCAGTCGAGTACGCAGCTTTTGCAGAAGAGGTATGATTCAGTATAACTTGATAGAAGAGGTATTCGATCAATACCGGGTTGCTAGATAGTTCCTTCTGAAATTTATTGCACGGGCTGTCAGATAGGGCATAACCATATTTTCACCGCAGTCATGCCTGTTACTTTGTGGATCAAGAGTATATCGACCCCAAACAATGGTGCTATCATTCTCTGGAACGTCAAAAGGAGTGACAGCTTATGGCGTTGTCGAACTTTTCCTTCACCTGTCACCTGTCGTTCCGTGATCGTCGAGTGACTCGAGCAGGAACCAGCAACACTTCCATTTTTCCCTATCGTGTACAAGAGTAGCCCAGTACGTCCTCCTTGCTCTAGTGATTCGCTGAGCATCATATCTTTCTACTTAAGCTTTCGTGAAATTGGTCTATGGTATCTCTGAAGAGCGCTTGATGCCCCGAGAATTCAGTCGGTAACGGCTCCCATCCATCGGCTGTCACTGAAGCGCATCATGTGTCTGGCCCACCTTATTTTCGACATCCTGGCGTGCAGAACGGCGTCTCTGATTTTCGATCGTTGTAGTAGGTCGCACCCTTCCGATCCTTCCTCTCAGATATGGGTTATTCCTAACAACGACCTTTCGACGGCGCGTTCGATGACGCCAAATGATCTTCCATCCTGCCTACGTAGCAAGCAAAATTCTGTTGCATACGTTAGGGCAGGGATGATTGTCGAGTCAAAAAGGTGGGCACGGAGTCGGACGTTCCTACTCCTCTTCATTACATCTTTGATGCTATTAAAGGTTCTCAAGCCGCTCGTTTTCTCCTGCTCGACTCTGGAGCAAGGTCGTTCATCATGTTAATTTCACGACCTATATAGACGTAACTGGAGCATACGGAGATTGTCGCTCCGTTAAGCGTGAATAGGGCATTCAAAACTCATCCGCTCCTCATAAACATAGTTTTCGTCAGATTTAGTTGAAGACCAATCTTTCTATAGGCGTTATTCAAATCGGTCGACATTCCTTCCGCTTCGATGATGGTTGGTGTTATGAGGACGATATCTTTAGCAAAGCGAAGATAGTTTAATTGTCGACCGTTATTTTTCACTCCCATATCGTCCCATTCTAAAGTTCACCACGCCTTTTGTAGGGTGTCAGTATACAGTTCTGGCGAAATTGCGTTCTTCGAGGTTCAATTTTTGCATTAAAATCTCCGACAGTGACATTGAAGAATGTATAATCTTCTTTAAAAAATTTTCAAGGTCCCATGTAGAACGCTTCGACTTCGTCTTCATCATAGGTTGATGTTGGTGAGCAAGCAACGATGATGGTCAAAGCCGGCATAGAACCACATCGTTTGAACCGTAATCGTCCGATAAAGGTTGTTTGTTGTTCAAGCGAATCAATGCTTACGGTCAAATTCGATTTGACAAGAAGTCCAAAGCCGCCAACACTTTTGCTATCGTATGTTTCAAAGAACAGTTCTTCCCAGGTGTCATAAATAGCGTGAAAATGATGGCTTCTTCTTGTCTCAGCCAGGTCAAGGACGTCGTACCTTATCCTTATTGCTTGAATCAATAGATCTTCAACAGCGGATTCATGAGCAGGGGTTCTTGCATCATAAGTACAGATAGTCATTTTAGTCCGCTTTGATCTTGGCAGACTGGTTTGGCCCTGAGATTTATGCAGTTCTCCGTACTCGTCCTACCTGGCGCTACGGAACCGGAGCTCTTTCGGGGTCAGGGGAATGAGGCCCATGTTAATTACTTTTAGTGTTTTTGGCGTTTTAATACTCAAGGATAGCTTGCCAGGCTCTAATCATAGGGACTGGGTGGATACTCACGAGTGGCTTGTCAGCCTTTCTCGGAGGATTGGGTGGACCGCCTCCCATGTACTTCCCAGCCGCTTGATTGCAGACTTTTGGCCGACTTGACTCTTAGAAATAGAGTTTTGTCAAGTCGACTCTGAAGAAGGAGGGAGCTCGTCCCCTAAATTCACCGTCGTCTCTGAAAGGCACACGGTAGCTTTTGGTTCGCGTTTATTCCCCTATCCACCACCTGTGGATGCGCCACATGCCCTCGTGACTAACCGGGCGGAAACCCTCAAAGAGGAAGGTCCGTGGAGCCGCAATAAAGTTAAATGAATCAATTGAACGAAGCCCAACTCAGTGATTGGGCTTAGAAGAGGAAACGGCAAGCTCAGGCGAGTTTTTCGTTTGCAGCAATAATAGTATAAGAAAGTTATACGAAGTCTATTTTTTGCTTGAAAGTGCATCAAAAAGGCTATTTATTTACAGTTCCCACATACAAAATATGTTACGTGACGTAATTTTCAAGAAAGTTGAAAAGCCTTAGCAAGCTCAGTACCCCAGAGCCATACGCGCGTGTTCCGGAGGTTTCGCCCTCCTAGTCGGTGCCCCGCTCCCCATATTATGCCTGCATTGTAGCAAAGAGGGAGGAGTTTGTGGTGACAGCACAACGTACGATGGCTTTGTGCTAGCACCATTTTTCAGTTGATGGATCGCGGCTGGCAGACACAAATTGATCTATAGCATCGACTTTTTTCAAAACTTCGCATTAAACAATCAATAGAATTTTTAAGAATATTTGAAGCCTTAGCAAGGTTGGTACGCCAAAGCCATAGACGCGTGTTTCGGAAATCTATCTCTGCTCATCAGTGACTCACGCCCCACATTAAGCCCTACATTGCAGCAAGGAGTGAGGCGTATATGTATATATGTAATATACATTGCAGGACTTAATGTAGGGCGTGGGTACTGACGTGGAGGACGAGACCTCCGAGACACGCGTGTATGGCTTTGGCGTAACAACCTCACTAAGGCTTTGAACATTTTTAATTTTTAGTAGACTCCAACTACGCTGAAGTGTCCTGATACCTGCCCTGCAACAGTCACCATGATACAACGTTTTGAAAAAGACTTTTTTACACAACCTTCCGTAAATGGTTAATCTCAGATTCGTCAACTTGATACAGCACTAAATTCAAATTAGAAGAGGATCGCTATGACAAAAGCTATTCTTCGCTCAGCAATTCAGCTGAAGCAACATAGTATTGCTAGTGAAACACTAAACTGTCACAACACAGTATTGATTCAGCACGAAATTGCTTATTCAGCTTCACATAGCATTAATACAAAAAATCGCAACGTCTTTCAGATATTTTAATGGTAAACAAATACTGCATAAACAAATGAATTCATTTGTTTGAAGGAATGATTACGTTTATTAAATCGACAACTATAAAGATAAAAGTATACGAGAAGCTCTCAAATTGCCTCTTCTGGCCTTTATACATTTACTAAATCGCCTGTGAAAATTTCAAACGATGCTGGCACACATTTCCCAGTAATTTCTTTCCAAGCAGGTGGCAACCACTTTAAGCGTGGCTACGTTAATGCCAGCGAGTAGCGGAGACTTTTTTCACCAGTATGGACCACCCGGAGTAATCCATTAAGAACCGGCCAGTTTGACAGCCAACTGTCCTTGCCCGAAAATCTAGGAAGAGCTACTGACAGATGGCAGTCGTTGAGCATGCGGGAAGTTCGGAAGTCCATTAAAGCTGAAGCGTAAATCCGGCCGCGGCAAAATGTTGAGTACTTCGTGACTTCATGAGCCCCTCTAAAACTTGCTGCTGTTAGCTAACAGCTTTTATTCTGATGAGTCTTTAGATGAAAATCAGCGGTGTCTTCCGGTGAGACAAATGCCGGCTTAGACCATCACAGAGGTCGGCAAATGACTGCGGCTCATAAATTTTGTTTTGCGGAGTTGTGGGTGACTCTTTTTGAAAAGTTTACGTAGATTCTGCTCATTGTGGAGTGGTTCGACCGGGGCGATATCTTCTCATTCGTGAAAAGCACTTTGAATTAATGAGCACCAGCGATTAAACAGATGATTCGGCAGGCCTTTAAAAGACGTTCTTCTCTAATCTCTTCGTCCAGATAGTGAACTTGTTGCGGCGCGATGGTTAGAGGTGCTCTGCGTCGCACACGAGGTAAATGATTGGATCTCGCGCCCATGGCTCACCAGGTCATCCATCCCTCCGGATCGGTAAATTGGTATCAGACTGCTCTCAGACTTGTCTGGCAAGATAAGCAGCACTATTCGGTTCAGCGGAAGACCACCGCGAGTCAATGTAAAAGCCTTACATGCATTAAGTTGCTTCAAACCAAGGTAAAAATTGAAGACGAATGCGTGGCGCGTCTCTCAGGAATTGATTAACGCCGATAGCTTTATAATTTCATCTTCCAGTGAACATGTGAGATTTTGTAGCTGCAGTTTTAGCTTATTATGACAATGTTTCGAACTCTCCACTCGCTGATTCCAAGCTTCTCAAAATATAAATAATGCTCCGGATTTCGCTGAAATGGGCATCGGACCTTCTGAATATTTTCCGGAGTAGGCGTGGTGTTGGATGACCTTTTAAAGGACGGTCCTCGGCCTTTTCACTCTCTCCGATTGGCGGCTTTATGGACACTGACTTGTTCAAAGCTAATGTAGTTAACAATACCGGCCGTTTTCATTCTCGTCTTCTGCAGCTCAATTACTGTGATACGTTGATTTCCACGATCCATACCTTAAGCAAACCCAAAAATAAAATAAATAAAGTAGATTCCAAGCAAAATTCAATAGGGAATTCAATAAATTCATTAGCATTAATAAAAAATCATTATATTGATGTTAATACTAGCAAAATACAAGCTCACCATAACTTTTTACATTGCATATTGAAAAAATCATTATATTGATGCTAATACTAGCAAAATACAAGCTCACCATAACTTTTTTACATTGCATATTGAAAGCTTTTTATTATTTCGCTTTCGGGTAAACGTTTTTGAATCGTTCAGTTTACGCGTTCTCTCACTGGTGAGTTTTATGTGATTTGATGTATTCTATGTACTGTTTTATGCACTCAATTATCTTAATCAAGGAAGTTACTTGTAACAGCAGCAGTCAAGATTAAACAGCATTGCATCATCTTCTGTGGCACGATAACGGTTTTGTGCGATGCAATGCCGGCAGGACCGATGATGTGTGATATAGGCAAAGGCTTGCTGATGACACCTGTTACCAATTATACGACAATTTCAGGAACTTTCACAGCTTTGAACAAGTCAGTGTCCATAAAGCCGCCAATCGGAGAGAGTGAAAAGGCCGAGGACCGTCCTTTAAAAGGTCATCCAACACCACGCCTACTCCGGAAAATATTCAGAAGGTCCGATGCCCATTTTCAGCGAAATCCGGAGCATTATTTATATTTTGAGAAGCTTGGAATCAGCGAGTGGAGAGTCCGAAACATTGTCAATAATAAGCTAAAACTGCAGCTACAAAATCTCACATGTTCACTGGAAGATGAAATTATAAAGCTATCGGCGTTAATCAATTCCTGAGAGACGCGCCACGCATTCGTCTTCAATTTTTACCTTGGTTTGAAGCAACTTAATGCATGTAAGGCTTTTACATTGACTCGCGGTGGTCTTCCGCTGAACCGAATAGTGCTGCTTATCTTGCCAGACAAGTCTGAGAGCAGTCTGATACCAATTTACCGATCCCGGAGGGATGGATGACCTGGTGAGCCATGGGCGCGAGATCCAATCATTTACCTCGTGTGCGACGCAGAGCACCTCTAACCATCGCGCCGCAACAAGTTCACTATCTGGACGAAGAGATTAGAGAAGAACGTCTTTTAAAGGCCTGCCGAATCATCTGTTTAATCGCTGGTGCTCATTAATTCAAAGTGCTTTTCACGAATGAGAAGATATCGCCCCGGTCGAACCACTCCACAATGAGCAGAATCTACGTAAACTTTTCAAAAAGAGTCACCCACAACTCCGCAAAACAAAATTTATGAGCCGCAGTCATTTGCCGACCTCTGTGATGGTCTAAGCCGGCATTTGTCTCACCGGAAGACACCGCTGATTTTCATCTAAAGACTCATCAGAATAAAAGCTGTTAGCTAACAGCAGCAAGTTTTAGAGGGGCTCATGAAGTCACGAAGTACTCAACATTTTGCCGCGGCCGGATTTACGCTTCAGCTTTAATGGACTTCCGAACTTCCCGCATGCTCAACGACTGCCATCTGTCAGTAGCTCTTCCTAGATTTTCGGGCAAGGACAGTTGGCTGTCAAACTGGCCGGTTCTTAATGGATTACTCCGGGTGGTCCATACTGGTGAAAAAAGTCTCCGCTACTCGCTGGCATTAACGTAGCCACGCTTAAAGTGGTTGCCACCTGCTTGGAAAGAAATTACTGGGAAATGTGTGCCAGCATCGTTTGAAATTTTCACAGGCGATTTAGTAAATGTATAAAGGCCAGAAGAGGCAATTTGAGAGCTTCTCGTATACTTTTATCTTTATAGTTGTCGATTTAATAAACGTAATCATTCCTTCAAACAAATGAATTCATTTGTTTATGCAGTATTTGTTTACCATTAAAATATCTGAAAGACGTTTGCGATTTTTTTGTATTAATGCTATGTGAAGCTGAATAAGCAATTTCGTGCTGAATCAATACTGTGTTGTGACAGTTTAGTGTTTCACTAGCAATACTATGTTGCTTCAGCTGAATTGCTGAGCGAAGAATAGCTTTTGTCATAGCGATCCTCTTCTAATTTGAATTTAGTGCTGTATCAAGTTGACGAATCTGAGATTAACCATTTACGGAAGGTTGTGTAAAAAAGTCTTTTTCAAAACGTTGTATCATGGTGACTGTTGCAGGGCAGGTATCAGGACACTTCAGCGTAGTTGGAGTCTACTAAAAATTAAAAATGTTCAAAGCCTTAGTGAGGTTGTTACGCCAAAGCCATACACGCGTGTCTCGGAGGTCTCGTCCTCCACGTCAGTACCCACGCCCTACATTAAGTCCTGCAATGTATATTACATATATACATATACGCCTCACTCCTTGCTGCAATGTAGGGCTTAATGTGGGGCGTGAGTCACTGATGAGCAGAGATAGATTTCCGAAACACGCGTCTATGGCTTTGGCGTACCAACCTTGCTAAGGCTTCAAATATTCTTAAAATTCTATTGATTGTTAATGCGAAGTTTTGAAAAAAGTCGATGCTATAGATCAATTTGTGTCTGCCAGCCGCGATCCATCAACTGAAAAATGGTGCTAGCACAAAGCCATCGTACGTTGTGCTGTCACCACAAACTCCTCCCTCTTTGCTACAATGCAGGCATAATATGGGGAGCGGGGCACCGACTAGGAGGGCGAAACCTCCGGAACACGCGCGTATGGCTCTGGGGTACTGAGCTTGCTAAGGCTTTTCAACTTTCTTGAAAATTACGTCACGTAACATATTTTGTATGTGGGAACTGTAAATAAATAGCCTTTTTGATGCACTTTCAAGCAAAAAATAGACTTCGTATAACTTTCTTATACTATTATTGCTGCAAACGAAAAACTCGCCTGAGCTTGCCGTTTCCTCTTCTAAGCCCAATCACTGAGTTGGGCTTCGTTCAATTGATTCATTTAACTTTATTGCGGCTCCACGGACCTTCCTCTTTGAGGGTTTCCGCCCGGTTAGTCACGAGGGCATGTGGCGCATCCACAGGTGGTGGATAGGGGAATAAACGCGAACCAAAAGCTACCGTGTGCCTTTCAGAGACGACGGTGAATTTAGGGGACGAGCTCCCTCCTTCTTCAGAGTCGACTTGACAAAAACTCTATTTCTAAGAGTCAAGTCGGCCAAAAGTCTGCAATCAAGCGGCTGGGAAGTACATGGGAGGCGGTCCACCCAATCCTCCGAGAAAGGCTGACAAGCCACTCGTGAGTATCCACCCAGTCCCTATGATTAGAGCCTGGCAAGCTATCCTTGAGTATTAAAAACGCCAAAAACACTAAAAGTAATTAACATGGGCCTCATTCCCCTGACCCCGAAAGAGCTCCGGTTCCGTAGCGCCAGGTAGGACGAGTACGGAGAACTGCATAAATCTCAGGGCCAAACCAGTCTGCCAAGATCAAAGCGGACTAAAATGACTATCTGTACTTATGATGCAAGAACCCCTGCTCATGAATCCGCTGTTGAAGATCTATTGATTCAAGCAATAAGGATAAGGTACGACGTCCTTGACCTGGCTGAGACAAAAAGGAGCCATCATTTTCACGCTATTTATGACACCTGGGAAGAACTGTTCTTTGAAACATACGATAGCAAAAGTGTTGGCGGCTTTGGACTTCTTGTCAAATCGAATTTGACCGTAAGCATTGATTCGCTTGAACAACAAACAACCTTTATCGGACGATTACGGTTCAAACGATGTGGTTCTATGCCGGCTTTGACCATCATCGTTGCTTGCTCACCAACATCAACCTATGATGAAGACGAAGTCGAAGCGTTCTACATGGGACCTTGAAAATTTTTTAAAGAAGATTATACATTCTTCAAGGTCACTGTCGGAGATTTTAATGCAAAAATTGAACCTCGAAGAACGTCTGAAGAACGACACATTGGGACGCGAGGACTGGATGGAATGAACAGGGTGAGAGGCTGTCTGAGCTAATCGTGACGACCCAAACCACCCATGGTAACTCACAATTCTAGAATAATCACTCTCAGCGATGGACGTGTGAGTCTCCCAGTGGAGAGTACCATAACGAAATAGACCACATCTTAGCAAATCGAAGATTTTGCCTGACCGATGTCGCTGTTGTTTCTAAGCTCAACACCAGATCAGACCATCGCCTCCTTCGCGCAACGTTTCTCTTCTTACGGAGAGGAGAGAAAGCTGCTAAATTCAAACGACGATGTCCCAGAACTGCCATAAACTGGGATGTATCCAAATCATTAGGCGGTTCTTGGAAAGATACCGTTGTTGACAACATCGCGTCGTTGAATGTCTTCACGTTAGCGCTATAAAAGCCGAGAGTCCTAAGGCTGCGAAGAGACGCTTGTATCCGCAGACACTCGAGCTGATGCGTCAACGTGGAATCGCACGAGCTACAGAACCGAAACCTTACGTCCGAACTTGCAATACCTTGAGGAGAAGCGATAGAAGAAGACCTTGAAAAAGACGAACAGCAGTTACCGCAGAAGCTGCAGAAGGTGGGAAGAGCATTCGAAAAGCCCAGCAAGGCTTCCCAAATATAAGACGAAGATGATTGCACTCCGATGCCTTGACGGGACACTTACAGGTTCCAGAAGGACTGCGGAGAAATCATCGACCAGTACTACTCGGATCTCTTTGCTAGCCGTGTCCTCTTACCGTCATATAAAATGAAAGAGAATGAATATGTCGTTTCATCGGTCCATCCTTCCAAAATCCAACATGCTATATCGTCGGTGAAGAGCAGAACAACACCGGTCCACACAGGATTACACCAGAACACCTAAAGAACCTGCCGCCAGTTCTCATCAACACCCTGGCTCGTCTCTTCACTCGCTAGCTGTCAGAATGCAAGTTCCCTATTCAGTGGAAAACCAGCAAGACCGTACTGTAGTACAAAAAGGGAGACCTTAACGACATAGGCAATTATCGCCCAAGCTGCTTGCTGTCCGTTGTCTATAAACTCTTTACTCGAGTCATCCTAAACAGGATTGACAGAACACTGGACGAAGGACAGCCATGCGAACAAGCAGGGTTCCGAAAAGGACTTAGTGCCATAGACCACATTCAAACAATTACAAGACTGAGTAAAGTTTCACGAGAGTACGAACAACCACTCTGTCTCATTTTCATCGGTCTGAAGAAAGCCTTGGATTCAGTGGAAACAGAAGCGGTTATAGAGGCTCTGGATAACCAGGGCGTCCCTACTCGGTACATAAGGATCCTTCGTAAGCTTTATAAGGATTTCACGACCACAATGTCTTCATTCTACAACAATAACATCATTGACGTAAGAAAAAGGGCTCAACACGGCGAATCAATTTCGCCAGAACTGTATACTGACACCCTACAAAAGGCGTGGTGAACTTTAGAATGGGACGATATGGGAGTGAAAAATAACGGTCGACAATTAAACTATCTTCGCTTTGCTAAAGATATCGTCCTCATAACACCAACCATCATCGAAGCGGAAGGAATGTCGACCGATTTGAATAATGCCTATAGAAAGATTGGTCTTCAACTAAATCTGACGAAAACTATGTTTATGAGGAACGGATGAGTTTTGAATGCTCTATTCACGCTTAACGGAGCGACAATCTCCGTATGTTCCAGTTACGTCTATATAGGTCGTGAAATCAACATGATGAACGACCTTGCTCCAGAGTCGAGCAGGAGGAAAACGAGCGGCTTGAGAACGTTAATAGCATCAAAGATGTAATGAAGAGGAGAAGGAACGTCCGACTCCGTGCCCACCTTTTTGACTCGACAGTCATCCCTGCCCTAACGTATGCAAACAGAATTTTGCTTGCTACGTAGGCAGGATGGGAGATCACTTGGCGTCATCGGAAGAGGAACAGATAAGTAATAGCGACAGCGATGAGATTAATTTTATTATACTGAAGTGCCATAGATGACGTCGTTCATAATGACGGAGTCATGATAATGTAGTGCTGCGTTGTTGCTGGCCCTGCTGCTGATGATTGTATCGACGATATCTGCTTGAAAGTAGGTGATCGACTCTATATTTTCTAGCAGAGGTGATTGCCTCTATATTCTTCATCTATACGAAAGTTTAAACTAGAGTTGAGGCTTTTCCGATGCCGTCCTTTACCTCTGTAATGCAATTACCTGACGGACGGTGTTAGACTTATAAATACTCCATAGTGACTAAGCACAGGAGAAATTGATTTCTCTTAAAAAATCTCTAAACAACTATGCGCGCAGTGTCATTGGTCGCCTACATGTTAAGCTTTCACTATATTCTCCATTGTATAGCGGGATTTTTCTTGCCACCAGCTTTGCGTTTACAATTTCTTATTAATGCATATGGCATTTGAAAACCGTGGCGATTTTGAATCATCTCTCCATTTGTCAGATTTTATGAACAATAAAGAGAAATGGTTAGACGGTGTTGCATCGCTTTAGTTGAAATGCAAAGTAATAGTTAGCCGCATCATTATGGAACTTTCCTACACCACCGTGATCACGGCAAGAAGACAATCGGAAAAATTTTCCTGATGACAGTTTGCATTTTAGCTAGTTGGGAGCGGCAATAGAAAACTGCTGTGGGTAGTGAGATTTTCACTACTTGATTACGGTTAGTTTCTTCATTTCAAGAAAGTTTCCGGGGCTCTTGCTTAACTTTCATAGATCAAAGTCTACTCTATATGCTCAAATGCCTTTATAGCATGCATAGCTTTTTGTAGGAAGGAAAGCCTCAAAATTCGCCCCATTCAACTGTCTCTGCATGTTGCCGTTGTATTGAGGTATACATAGGATAACGCAGTACAAATTTCATACTCGCACTGACACCATATTTTAGGACTTTGATGAGGTCTGCTATGGCACCTCAAGTGATACACGTACGTTTTGGCTTATTTTAGCAAACCTAACCAGTAGCATGTACCTTTCGGTTCAGCCAATCCATTACATATACAAATTCGTATCGTTTCATTCATCATATGAGGTGATGCCAAATAAGGAGTTAATCAAACCTTCGGCTGAAAATATATGTGAAATAGGTTTTTCAATGCGGCGGTAATTCCGACTAAGAGGAATAGTATTTCATAATCCCTAAGATTAAACTCTTTTGTTTGAAATTCAAGAAACTACTCTAAGGATGATCCGCGAGAAAAGCCATAGAATGGGGAGAGCTTGATAAGTCCTGATGCGAACTTGGAGGACAATTGGCTATTTTACGTCGAGGTAAGTTCAGTCTCAATAAAAGTTATGAATGTATGGAAAAAAGTTGCAGTACGAAGGGATTCAATCCCAAAATAATAGTGTAAGGTTAACGAACATGTTTCAGGCATAACTTGAGTTATCTGTCGCATTATTTACAACCAGACCTCTCCTCGGCAAGACTCATCGGTATTACGGTAACCTTCAATTAACAAACGAAGATAAGGAGTTGAAGAATCTTAAGAGAATATTGTCAAGAAATGGTTTTTTCGCATGCGGAGATAGTAATGCATCCAAACTCTGTGCTGACTATGTAATTGTGGTCTTTTTGTGAACACCAATTTCATTCAAAACGTTGTTCCAATACATTGCTTCTGTTTTGACTGGGTGTAAGTTGATAAGCTATGAATAGAATATGAACGAATTTCGACTGATCTATAAATTATTTCCTGTGAGCTTCCACTGTGCTTGTTTTTTACATTAGATATTTATTACTGTGTTTAGCTTTTTTGCTCGATTGTTTCGACGTATTATGCCGCAGGAGAGGGTTCCCAGATTTATTCTTACATCTCCGGGATTCTCAATATTATCGATTAGATAAGAGTTTTGTGTTGTTTTCTCAGTTATATGGAAATTACTGTTATTGAAAAGATTTGCTTACACAAAATGGATAATATGCATAAACCAGTTCCTAATATTTTTTAATTCGATAGGATTTGACGCCGACAGATTTTGAGATGGGTGACGGAGGCTCTTCCAATACAGTGAAATGACCTTATTTTTATCCATATCCTCAATCAGATTCGTGAAGAATATCGGCACTTTTGGTAGCACTTGACGACGATATATACCATAAGCACGGCTTTCACGTAATGATATCTGACCATCCGAGTCAACATTTAGTAAATAAGGATCGGACTTCACATTTTGAGTAGCGGCAGACCCGAGACTGTAACAGTGTGCTCGTTTAAAATTCCTTGCATCAATTCTTCTTTCATTACATAGGTATTGCGAGCCCTTCTGAATCTGCTATCAATGATTTTGGAACTGCGATAAAACCTCTAACTTTGAACAGCTAATTTTCTATATGCATAAACTTCACATTATGTGACGGTTGCGAAATAGCGACAATAGGTAATCATAAAATCAATGAGGAAATGGCAACAAATCGCGCACAATTCGAGGTATGCGATCGGCAAAAAGAGCAAAATATTTTAGCTATGAACAAAGTGAGCTGCACAAACGATAATGATGCTCTAGTGGCGTCAGCGCCGGTAGAGGAGACCTTTTGATGGTGAAGACCGGGTTCCAAATGGGTGTCACAGCCCAAGTGCGGCTGTAGTGAGAATGGTCGCTTATATACGTCATGCAGGGGGCAGAGTTGAAAGACGAAGCCGGACCTCTGTTTGGGTGGGGTCGCCGAGCTTTTTGGGTCACCGCCTTTCGTTCGTCGCTGGCAATACCTCTAGGATACGATGTCCTGCAGAACACGTAAATCAAAGGCATTCAGAATATTGAACTCTTGCAAAGATTATTCTGTCTTATCCAAAAAATGCCCATCAATCTACTTTCTGACGCAAAATCGCGCTATTTTGTCTATTCCTGGATCTGCGCGACTGGATGATACTGGTGAGGGCGAGAGTAGTTCGCCAAGTTCATGCACTCTTCTAACTCATTTTGAAGCTTAGAAGATTGTCGCACTTACACTTTCAGATTCACAAGAGATGGTGCTTGTCTGTGTGTTGTGGTGAAGATCTGGGAGGGTCCTAGAACAGCAAATGGTGTTCATATCAAGTCTTCATTGTATCATTCTTCCATGATAACTTCCAGCAAATACTGTCACACTGTCCATTCTATAGAGGAGTAACTCACAATGTGCCTAGAACGTCCAATCATTAGTATGCTCAAGATATGTCTAGTCTTGAATTAACGTATCAATATCATTGAAATAGTTCAATGTCGTGTATTAAAAGTGGCTAGCTGAGTGCTTTGATGCACTGTTGCTTTTTTCGTTCGTTAAGAAAAGAAGGACTGGAGCACCCATACAATTGGCAAAAGACGAGAAAGGGTAACTGCCCGACTGACGAGATCGCAAGATCGAAACACGTGTATCGGGCTCTATAAGTCAGCACTCTTTGATAGACCACTGACATGGGTGGCTCAAAGAAATGATTATCAGGCATCTTGAAATTTGAGCTGTGGTCTCAAAAATACACTCGAAACGAAAGCTAACAAAATACTTCTGTACATACAGGTTGAGGCATGTAGTTTCTTGCCGTTTTGACGGACTGTGTCTTTGCTGGCGTTCGTAAGAGTTGTTTGGATTATAACTTATAACTATGGTGTCTGGTAGTTTGCATGCTTTCATTATTTTCATTATGAGTTTCATTATGAGTATTGTTATGCTTGCGCACTTTAATGACTCCATATCACGATTGTGCAGGAAGTCACATCAGCTTCACTGTGTTCATGCGATGCGGCTCAAAACTCTGAAATTTGATACCTCGAAATAAGCATACTCTCAGATCACTCTCATTTTCTAGTCTATTTCGTCAGATTTCGAAGGAAGATTGCTCATGAAAGGTCCAACCTCGAAAGCTTTCTAGATTGATTTTCAGTGGTGCGGTTCATGATATGAAAACATCTTTTAATGCACTATGGATAGTGCACAGTTTTCTCAATGTCAATGATTTAGAGCTCATCATCTACTCGATGTAATACAGTAGAGTGGACTTACGCGTCAAACATGGGATCAGCATGTTTTTCAGTGGTCATGGGAGAGATTTAGAGATTTCTTACGGCACTGCTGTCATGCGCTAAATTCCGGTGAAGTCATTCTGGGAATTTTCAGAATGTTAATATTTTAAAAAATCAAAGGGAGGAGTGGAAAGAGGATACGCGCTCCCGAATAGAGTGAAATGTGGGTCGAATCCCAACTGACACAGACGTTTTTGTACAACACTCTATATGATTGGGCATATTTGATAAATGTTTACACATCGCGTTATCGCATGCGGAATCCAGCATTTTAGCGTTCGATTCGTCTAGCTTCATCCAGCGTTGAGGGTCTTCGAGGATTTTGCTCATTGCTGAGAATACATATTGGGAATTGGTATTCCTAATAAATGTCGTAAAATGTTGCTCAAATCGAAATACTTTGTGATCTTGAAAATAGCTACAATAAGTCAAATCTTCATAATTACCAAAGAGATTTGTTAGAAATTTCTCATCCCAGCTAATGTGAAATGGAACCTAGGACAGATAACCAAAACCACATCATGGCAGATCCGTGTGGGAAGAAACTCTATAATCACTGTTCATGTCAAAATAAGTTGATATACGAAACACGACTGAAAAGCAGTGGTCAGGAAAATCCTCTGTAAATTGTAAAAATTTTATCTAAGACATTACTTCCTCAATTGTTCGTTATGATATGTTTGTACTAGTTCAATAATCTGAATATTTTGATAAGGCACACAGGTATTAAATGAAAGCGGCTTTTAATGCACAGAGATCGAAGGCCAATGACGACGGTGTAGCAGAATAGTTGTCGTTTTGCTTCTGCTCCTGTAGAACAGCGCCATGAACTTCCAGCTAAGTTTTTCAGCATTAGCATCAGATTCTTCAGTTATCAAAAAAACAATTTGCTGAAATTTGCTGACTAACTACCGTGTCCTACTGAAAGTGGAAGGAAATGTCGTAGGGAAAATGTTTGTCGCTCAGCAATGTAATTATCACGGCTAGGAGTTGCTCATTCTATTATCACGACCGATGATTCAACAGCGTTGGACTGTGCTTTGAACTTGTCTTTCATAGACAGAAAATCATAATAATTTATGATCAGAATCGAAGAATTCTTGCTAAAACATGGGAAACGGAAGACGTTTCCGCATTCATCGACTAATCGGCTAATGTCACTTAGATGGAAAAGCAAACGCTTTCCATAAAAAATTCTGATCTTTATCGTTAAGCCTTTTTGAATCAGGTACAAGGACGAAAAAACTAACGAATGCGAATACTGGAGCATTCGACTCGAATCAACGGCTGTGTTCAAGAGGAAACGTCTCGAAAGCCGAGTTAATTGCTTTTGATACGCCGTGTTATAAACTCAATCAATAAGAAATCTATGATTGCTTACTAATGCCAAATTCAGAGGAAAGTCGATTCCAAAAAATTTCAAGGCCCTATCATAGCTAATTTTAGAGTTACTTCAGAAGCCGGAAATACGATTTGCGCAGAGTTAATTGCCTATCTGAAAAGGACTATTTCGCATCTTCAGATCATTCCTTTCAATATATCTGAAGAACACGATAAAGTACTGAAAAATTCACGACAGTTACATGGATAAAAGTGAAACTCCATTACACTAAGTAAGCAATGGAATATTTTGTTTTGTCTGGCCACAGAAGAGAAATTGACAGCATTCCATAAACATCATGTAATGAGGCTTGAAACGTTTGAAAAAGTGAGTAAGGAAGGCCCGCCTTAGTGACATGCCAAAGTTCTGCTAAACTCTATAAAGCGGAGGATTTTTGTGTTTTACGGTAAAACTTAATATTTTAATGTAGTTGTTTTTTTCAACCATCGAGTCGTATACGGTTTCTCCCTTGATTCCTCATAATGATGAATTCTTTGTGAGATGTTCTGGTTTCACCTTTGTTTCTAAATACTTCGATGAGATTTGTAAAAATTCTGATTTTAATGATCAGATGGACTGTTTTTACGAAAAAAATATTTTTATGTGCAATAGATGTAGCAAACTGTTGGAAGTATCCAAACCTAAGAAATGATATTCCTGTTTCTCATTTTTTTTTGTTTATCCAAAGAAGAAATTTATTTCCAAAAAAGCTTCGCAGTGAATGTCGTGTTTCATTTTGTCAGTCGATGCCTTCTTACATAGTTTCTTCTCAAAAGCCCAGCTATAATTTTCGAAGTTTTCTCTATAGCGATTTTCAATCTGTGGAAAAGTCGAGATTTTATTATGCAGCATCAGAAATTGAAAGGCGTGAACCCAATTTGGGCCGCGCCGTTTCTGGATTTGTCCCATTCACTAAGAATTCTGTTTAAGTGGTTTCTTCTGCACAACTTATTACCTTTAAGCACTTGGCATGCATTTCATTTCGTGATTTAGTTCTTCTCCGCTTCTAAGAGAACAATGTGTCATAAAACGTGCTTTAAAGATTCTTCTTTGGAACAGACGGCTTGGAAATGGCACTCAAGTGCTTAGTGCTATATCTCTGAAAAGATCTGTGGAAAATGAAGAATAATTTGCTTGAAGTTGAGTGCCTACATTGCTTTCTCAAAAATCTAGGCGCGCAGAAGTTAAAATGGTGAAGCTTGCGACCGAACCCTTTGTCATTTCGCTGGCTAGCCACAATCTCGACAACGTTTGTATGTGGAGTGATGCCTGCAGGACAAGGTGACGATTTGATGTGGTATTGCACATAATCCCATTCTTAGATAGAAGTCTATGAAGTCTCAGAATAAAATATATTTATCAGTTCACCTTGCTGAAAACCTATCGTCCAAATAATTTTACGGAGGGCTGTGAACTTTGGAGTGGGAGAGAAAAGACCTTAGAAGGTTGATGATATTCACTAAAAAGTCTGAAGAAGATCAAGAGGGAAAGCAGATTACTTCTAGCCAAAATTAGTTTCCAACTTTTTACAACAAAACGCACCAAAATTGTTGTTACAATTAGAACCAAAAGTTTTACTGCCAGTGGCTTCACTCTACCTGTTGACATGGCTTACGTTGGGCCTACAGTCCCTGCTCGGGTTCCTAGTTGTGCAGCTAGCAAGAAAGTAGCTCAAGGATTTGTACACCGTCTTGTAATGCAAACAGTAGGCTGACAACTCTTAAATTTTAAGTATGTTCTTCTGTATTCTGGAGAAGCTCAAGAGGAGAGCTAAGATTTGTGATATTCCAGCAGACTCTTAGTGCCTTCATGGCTTTTGTAGGTTAAACGAAAATTGCTTGAAAACACTCCCAAGTAAATTCCTCGAGTATAACATAGAGATCATTCTTTAACTCTTTGATTTTCTCGAAAGCCAAGATCGTAGCGCATTTTTACTTGATGCCGTAATCTCAGTATTGTGGGACAATGTTCTGTCCCACATCTCTTACGAGCCATTGCACTGTCATAA
The DNA here is from genome assembly GCA_019055375.1 of Parelaphostrongylus tenuis. NCBI lineage: Eukaryota > Metazoa > Nematoda > Chromadorea > Rhabditida > Metastrongylidae > Parelaphostrongylus > Parelaphostrongylus tenuis. The sequence continues at coordinate 15,086 of JAHQIW010000688.1, read as the reverse complement.
TGTTGTACTAAATTTAGCGACGGACATGGGTAAGTCTTAAATACTGAATTTCCTTTTAAAAGAAGAAAAGAAGAAAAGTAAACACTTCTATTAAAGGAAATGCGTGCCTAGATATATATCCAAAGGAATTTTTTTTTAATTGGTAAAGTATATCCTAGAGTAGGAAGGAACTTCCAATAATGGGGCAAGATTAAGCCGAGATATTTCTCATGTATCTTCTGCTCAAATGGCATCAATTGTATCAGATGATGGTTCAAAAGGGTTCAAAGAAAGTGCAAAAAATTATTTGTCAAGACCAAATTTTTTCTTAGCTTTTTAAGTTTGCTACCGTGATAGAAGAAATTTTTGAGACTCACAATTTTGTGCAGTGAATTTGAGGCAACAGCAGTGCATTATCGTTGGCAACACGGTGACTGGAATTGCGTTTAAACGATGAGTGATAATGTTATGAAATGTGAACATCTGCCAATGTAAAGATAGATCCTGTTACTAATTCTACGTCGATTTCAGAAACTCTCTCGGTAACAATTATTTTTTCCGCATATATTCGCTTTTTCTATGGAAAATTCTTTGCAGTCTACGAACATCATCATGGCAAATTGGTCCAGAATGATGTGGCAGTGTATTAAACAAAGCGGTTCGAATGTTGGCATTGAGTCCATTTGAATCGCAGTCCTACTCGGCATCTGACACTGTCGGCGGAAAATGATATTGAATTGCCAATGCCAATCTGCAGAAGGAAAAATCTTATTTAGCCGGCATTATTTTTAATCTTATTTTAGAGCAGCAATAAACCGCCAAGTAACATACAATCTGGTCAATGGGAGAAAACGCACTAACCTGCATTGAAATTTATAATGTGACGGATTTTTTTTTTGAAAAGTGAAATGAGAAAATTAAAGAGGGTCAGAAAAAGGTTATTTTTCAAACCCGCATACTCGAGTATCAGAGATCTGAGCGCTACAGAGCTTTCAGAAGCCTGAGGAGAAAAAAGTTTTTATCATCAAACTTCAAATAGAAATAATAATGTACGGCTTATCGATTCTGCACCTGATGGCTTTTTTTGAAATAAGCCTTTAAAGTGCTCAATCTGCAAATGACCAAACAAAATCTCGTGTAAAAGAGAGGGTTAGCTACTGAGCAGGAATTGTTACCAGGCCTTACTGTTGTTCTCATGTTGAAGTAGGAGCCGCGCTAATTGAGCTCCGGCCATTACTCTTTTGTAGGTATAAATGGTTATCTGGTTATTTGTTCCATTAAAGACGGGGTGGACAGATATTCTGAATTGTCGATCGAACAGTCAGTGTACTTGAAATTCTTTTATGAAGCACCGAAGAACAATCGGCTCCATTGAACATGCATTTAAACTATCAATGATTCATTACCAAATGACATAGAACATTAATAATTCATTATCTCTTCTTTCATCCCTCACATAGAATAACAAAGCTTTTGAAAAGCAAGACCATTTCCGTTACCCGATCCAGTTCGGTTCTCTAAGTCGTTTTCAAAGTTTGAGTAGTCATTCAATATCTTTGAACCCGAAAAAAATCAGAAATGCACTTTCAAAATGGCCTTTTGGGTGCACTGTAAAAACAGAAATAAAATTATGCTTTTATTCATGCATTTCTCATTCAACAAAGTTTTTCCTTTAGACATTTAATGACTTTTTGATGGCTTAAACTGCGGCAATTTTGATGATAAAATCTTGAAAAGGTTTTCATAACGCTGTAACAGTCAGAAAAAGATTGAGTTTTGTTAAATGACTTTCATTATGCGCACCTTTGTTCAATCCCTTAAGAAAAAACGCGCCTTTTCAATTTTTTCTATGTTCCAGCATTATCTAGTAACTAAAATTTCAAAGACTTCAATACTGAGATTCATCTTCAAATTGGATTTGTTATTACGCTGTAACACTGAAAATAAAGTTGTGTGCGATGCTTCCCATTAATATGTTTCTCGCTACAAAGCTTTATCCTTATACTTTTAATAACCATTATCTCGATAACTCCTGTATTGTAATTTAATCTGAACAAGACTTCTTACTGCGCTGTAGCAATCGCAAGAAAGTTAGTTCCGGCTTAGCACGACAGTGGCATCAACACATCTCACTTTCCGGTTATCTGGATAGAATTCCACGTCCACGCGCACGCCGCGACAGCATAACAACCATTTTTGCAATATTATACCTTTATCAATTCCCGAGGCTGACTGTCTAATAACCTCGGCATCCTAATTTTGTTCTTTAAGCCAAACACGACGGTATTACATTGATCTCTATTCAACAGCTGCCGTTTCGGCAGTTCGCCTTCTTTGGAACCTGGAAAGGACAAGTTTTTTAGTAATTCAATTGGTCAAACACCTCCATTTCTCCTTTAAAAAAAACCACCAAATCTAAATTCTATTTTCAAGCATAGCTTTAAACACTCACTCTTTTTTGTATGTGTTCACTGAATGTTCAGGTGGAGATCACCGGGAAGACGACCACACAGGCTCTCAATGCACCTTACCCATCAAAACAGCAGTCTTAGATACTGACTCATATCACGAATGATCACGAGGCATTCCTCCCTACGATATGTTTAAAGTTGATTTTGTGCTTGATGCGATTTAAATTTACGTCTGGTGATTTTTCTAAAGGAGTAATGGAGATGTTTGACTGATTGCATTGCAAAAACTTGATTTTTCCAGGCTCTGAAGAAGGTGAACTGCTGAAACGTCAGCTGCTGAATAAAGAAGGATGTAACACCTCGTGTTTGGCTAAAAGAGAAAAATTTAGGATTATATCTTTATTTTGAGTGTTTTATAAAGACCATGCTCAAGTTTCAACACATCTCGTAAATATTACTTGAGCCAACATGTAATGTGGGCCTGAGAGGTTTGATTAAGGACGAAGGGTAAAGCCCGACTAATGAGATCGTCAAGGTCGAAACACGTGTATCGAGTTCTATAAGTAAGCCCATTAAATAGAGCACATGATATGATGTTTCAAATAATATTTGTGAGTTATCATGAATTTCTTTTCGAGTGTTTTTTTGAAACCACTGCTCAAACTTCAATATGCCAGATAATCATTTTTGAGCCGCGCATATCATGTGGGTTTGTTAAATGGGCTGACTTATAGATCCCGATACAACGTGTTTCCACCTTGACGATCTCATCAGTCGGGTGGCAACCTTCGTCTTTCGCCAATCCTCTCGGGGCGCTCAGTCCACTGTACTAAGTGTGGGCGACGCGACGAACATTTTACACTCTGTGCCCGGTAAAAGTTATCACCGAACACACACTTCCGTAATGTGATGAAGATCATTACCAAGAGAAAAACAATTATTCTAACATACCCGTGATTCAGAGTGATGCGTAAAAACTTTTGCGTCAGTTGGGATTCAAACCCACATTTCACCCTATCCAAGGGCGCGTTCTCAGCAGTTGCACTACCGATGCCGGTTTTGACATCCGTTCTTTCTATGCTACAACGCAGCTATGGTGTCAACATGGACGTTGGTAGTGCAACGGATGAGACGCGCCCCCAGATAGGGTGAAATGTGGATCCGAATTCCAGTTGACGCAAAAGTTTCTGCACATCACTTTACATATCTGGGTATATTATGACATCATACCACCGCTGAAAGCGATGGAATGAGAAGAATTCTACTCGACTATCGAACAAGTTGACAATTAACTCAAACTATATAACTTTGACAAAGGTTAAATTGTCGAACGTTGACCTTATAAAGATCTAAACAATCTTTAAATAATCTTGCGTAAGCTCATCAATGAAGCAAGATATCGTCGGAACATAGTGAAGTTCAATGAGAATCGGCAATGACACAAAAACGTCATTAAGCTTGTGTGTGGTTTCAGCTGTTTAATGGAACAGGGCAATTTACTTACACAAAGACTGTTTATCATCATCCTAGCATACCATTGATTACTAGAAGCAATCCGCCGTCGGCTTAAAGTTTGCTTTTCTTAGAGAACGACGCCTTCGGCATTTTATTGTGAAAAAACCTCTCATAAAGATCCACATGTAAGGAAGGAATATTGGCTGCGGAAATCGTTCACGTCTCTACCGAGTGGTAGTACTCTATTAGTCAATGAGTAGAGCTTCCAACCTATTGTAGAGATTCTATAATCCGTGCGCAATATATTAAGATTCTCGATTCTTGAAATAGAATTTGAAGGCAAAATCAGAGCTGCTAAAGAATTGCTTTTATGAGAAATTTATGAATGTTAATCTTATATGAATAGACAGTATCAAATGAACTGCTGAGAAATGAATATCCTACTATACTATTCTCCTTACGCTTTCGGCAAGATACCGTGGTTGGCCAGAGTTTTTTTTAGCCAATAGGAAAAAGAGTATCACCATTTTGATTCATAAATGGAAGAACTTAACGTCGACGTTGAAGAACTTAAATTGAAAGCACGATGTCATTACTTGATACTATAAATACTTACTTGAGAAAAAACTCGTTAACACAGGAGAAATATTTGAATTTCAGGTTATTTCACACAGTATCGGTTGCTGTGAAACTGTAGGAATATTTCAAACTCTTGCGAGCAGATCTGGAGAGAGCTTTGATTCAGTGGAAACAGAAGCGATTATAGAAGCTCTGGGTAACCAGGGCTCCCTACTCTGTACATAATGATCCTTTGTGAGCTATATGAAGATTTCACGATCAAAATATCTTCATTCTACGAAAATATCACCGTTGACTTAACAAGAGAGGTTCGACAAGGCGATACAATTACGAAAAAATATTTACTGCACTTTCGACCATCAAACCATCTTCGTTTTGTTGATGATATCGCCCTCATAACACCAAGTATCAGCCAAGCGGAACGAATGCTGGCCGATTTCGACAAAGTATGTGGAAGGATCGTGAGCAACTAAATCTACCGAAAACAACGTTTATGAGAAACGAGTTTTGAATGCCCATTCACGCTCAACGGAACCAAAATCTCTAAATATTCTAGCTACATTTATCTAGGTCGTGAAATCAGCATGAAAAACGACCTAGCTTCAGAGTTGAGCACGAGGAAACGAGCGGCTTGAGGAACGTTTAGGAGCATCGAAGATGTAGTGAAGAGGACAAAGAAAATCCGACTCCGTGCCCACCTTTCCGACTCGACGATTAACCCTGCCCTAACGTATGCAGCAGAAACCTGGTCGCTACGTAAGCAAGAAGATTGAAGGTCACCTATTGTTAGTGAATGCGCAGTGGAAAGGTCGATGCTAGGATCTAGTATCTTGTAAGTGTAAGAAAAGATCCGAGGTTCCGACCTACGTCAGCGATTGAAAATTAGCGACGTCGTTTTACACGCCTGAATATCGAAAATAAGGTGGGCCGGACACGTGGTGCTTCAGTGACAATCGATGGACAAAAGCGTTACAAACTGATTCCTCGGGGCATCAAGCGCTCTACAGGAAGACCACCGATCCGTTGGTCCGATTTCTTCACGAAAGGTATAGAAGAAGGATTTGAAGCTCAGCGAGTCTTTATAGCAAGAAGGACCCACTGGGCTATTCTTGTCCTCGATAGGGAAAAATGGGAGTGTTGCTGGTACCCACTCTAGTCACTCGATGATTAAACGGGTCGACAGGTGATGCAGGTGATAATGCAAGCAGTTGGCTTAAGTCTACGATGCGTTGAGGGAAAAGACTATTGTTTCGCTGAAAGGGCGCGCTGTTTCAGAAAGACAGTGCTAATGCTCACATCGCAAAGAAGGTCAAGAAGAGGTTTGATGATTGTGAGAGAGCGAGGACTTGCCGCACCCACGTTTCAGTCCGTATGCGACATCATCCTATCATGGTTTATGTTGCTCAATGGAGCATTTCCTGCGTGGACGTCAATTCGATACATTTTATCAAGTTGAAGGGTACCTCGAAAGTTTTTCATTCAAAGCACGCGCCTAATGATGGTTCGCAGAATATCATTGTGGTTTTCAATTAAATTTATGTGTAGAGTTTGACTATTCAGAGTTGCATAAAAAATCTTGGATGCCATGGAACCATTTTCTTAACTTAATAACAAGGCAGTCGTTATACTACTGCCTGCCTCGTCCTTGGCTCCTAATTTATTGCATTATGTAAGTCGGCTTTCACTTACCTTTTCTCTGCCTGACTCATATTTTTTTAAACACACACTTACCATCGTGAGCAATTAAGAACTTTTCTTTAGTCTTCTATGCGTTGTGAGTTCGGCACTGTCTGGCTGAAACTTAAGCGCGTTCAACGAATCAATTTCCTTCATCACAGCGTAGACTCGTTCCAGCTTTTCCAGGTTGAGTTTCTTGCTGGAACAATTCTGAGGTATTCCCACAAACTCAAATAGTCGATACTTCGTGAAACGAACATGAAATATAAATTTTTCAGAGGTGCTGAAACCTTATCTTGAATTTTGTGATTCTGATTGATAGATTTTGTGTTTTATTGCTCTAGTGCTAAAACTTGTGAAACGATCTGATACTTTGAAGAGCTTGGATTTCTCTCTGTTCACCTTCCTTGTCATTTTGAACTCTAGTTTGAAATCTTTGCATACATATTGTTGGTAGTGGTTTGAGAGCGCTTCCGCTATGCATATCAATACCAGTCCTATTTGGCTGCTGGTACCGCCTATTTATCAACATCAACTTAGATTTAACAGCTAATTCGAGAGCCTAAAACACTACACAGCTCTGAAGAAAGCGAAACCGCTAAAACGTCTGCCATTCTAGCTTTACTAAGCGTGTTACAATTGCATTCAAAAGTACTCTATTAACAACCGCGTATCAGCTTCTCAAAACAACTCAGTTGACCAGCACAGTTGCGTATTGTTTTTTGATTAAGCAAAATTTCCGACTGAGAATATAAACACGCACTTGGATTGGTATAAGTCTGCGAATCATTTCAGTTCTCAAAGATATATTGAACTTCCTCATGCATGATTTGCTTCGCAATTCCATGGTAACAGTATTACAACATCCGCAGACTCCCACCACAGTAAGACCTTAGGTTCGCGTTAACTCGCGGCAAGACATTTGCCACCTAGTAACCCGGATTCTTTCAGAACCGCATCGATATTCATCAAAGCACTGAATCGTACAACTAGTCGACCGACAGAACCGAAAGCAGTCTATCAAGGCGCATTCGAAGTGACAAACAGTTTATAAAAACAAATGTAAGTCTGCTGAATTTGAATGAGTTAAGCTTGGAAATAGAGTTTCATTAGAATTACGTCTTACTTCCATGTACTGATACACGACTACGAATAGGTTGTGTAAAGCGTCGGTCATTGTTTAGTAATTCCGCTATGCTGTAAAAACTGCTTTGTTAAAGGCACATGTACCTTTAAAAGACCAGCTCGTTCCGAAAAAAACGCCCTCTATAAGAGAGTACACATAAAATGACAAATTCAATCCATGCAGAAGAGCACGTTGATGGTCTTTGGTAAGTTGCTCACTGTTTTCATATCATTATTGTTTAATGTATCGGCACCTTCGAGTACAAGCTCATTATCTCTGCTTACGACACGTCTGCCCAACGTGGAAATGGGCGTTCCTCGAGGCAGGTTTGATCTCATGGAATCCACTTTACGTTCGCTTCGTATATCTGTCGCTTTTTTCACTATAGAGACAGGACCTCTGTGTTTTGTCATATGTATATTTCTTTGATTCCCGAAAATGGAATAGGTTTAGAAGATGTGAGTTGCGCGAACCCGTTAAACCTTATTTAAGCGACTTTCAAAAGATTTATTTTAGGCTTTGTAAGCTGTTCACAGTAATCTTGACGTGGGTCGAAAAATATAGCCTACATTTGTGGTGCATATTGAAGGAGGAACTGTCGAATCAAAGAGGTGAGCACGCAGTTTTTTTCGTTTTTTGCATAGTAGCTTCTGCGAGAAGCTCGAATGCGGCCATGCTGCTCTTTTTCTCCTATCTAACTATTTCTTTATGTCTTGAAAAGAGACGACTCCTCAGCATAACCGCAGCATCACATGGAAAACTCAGAGAGTTCTGTGGAGGATGAGTGTGAGAAAACGCAATTGAATGAGGAAGTGCTGAGATACACAGACATCACGTTATGAAAAAATATACTTCGTCGATGTTTTACTTCAAATAACGTGAACGGCACTTGATGCTGTACGCGAGCACATTAAAAAGATTAGAATGTTAAAACTACTTTCGATTTTGAGTGACCTTGGTTATTCATGTGCTGTTTGTGATGGTCGACGTCTCTGGTAGAGTTATGCTTAGCACCACTCGGTCCCGTAGTACTGAGACTACGTGTGAATAACAGTGGTCTATTTTTCACCTTCTCCTAGTTTTACCTATATTCATCACTTTCAACTGATATCTTAGAATTTATCGGCCACACAGATTAATTAGCGTCTGGAATAGGATTGTACTTGAGATCGGAGATGGCCTTCGACGGGTAGTGCAATCAAGGAGTGTAATGAAGAAAGGAAACGAACTCTTCATGGACCATGCTCATACTAATGCTTGCCAATTTCACTGCAGAATCGTGAACATTTTATCACTAGGTTATGTGAGAGGTTAATGGATCCAAGTTCTAGTTAAATTTTTCTTTTATTTCTCTTAGGCACATGGTGAATGCAGCTGCTCCTATAATTTTGTTGCTCTAAGCAGTTGTCTTTCCTTACCCTTTTTTTCCTTATTGAAAAACTTCAGATAACTGAGCGAGCACTTCTGCACACACAGCCGATTATGAGCAATGCCGTTTTGAGTGTATCTGACTGATTGTATGAACAAAAGGCTGGTATAATGTATTTTATTAATAAAATGTGAGAGCCACCGTAATATGTCCTCCCAGCCGCATGATTATCCAGCAGGAAAGCGTGCATTAGAAAGCAAGCTAAAGTTGTGCCAAATTCCCGCATAGTGGGAAGACATTTGTGATAATTGAGACACGGTACGGATCTATAGAAATACAATTCCTCTGAGTAAAATCCGTAGTGATTTAAATAGCATGTGAGTAAATTTTCTATTCACGAACAGATGCGTTGTAGCGTAAAATGGTGGTATTAGAATATGTGTTAGCAAACAACAGTTCGACACGCTTTCACGGGTAAGGTGAAATGTGGGTTTGAGTTACATCTGACGCAAAAATTCTGCACGTCACTCTACATCAGTAGTATATATAGTACCATCATAGCCACAGCTAGAAAGAACCACAAGCCAGCTAATTAAAGAGGAATTGTGTAGTCATCTAATAACCATACTGCTGAATTGCTTTGGATTAGATTCTTAGTGCATATGAATATTAACCGAATAGTCATGTATGAGATGATAAAAGTAAGCATAAGCCCTGATGACAGTGTGGTTACTGGAACATTAGACATCAAATTTTAAAAAAAATGAAGTAGCATCTTGTTCAAAGGAAAGGGACGGTCTGTAAGAAATCCCGCATTTTCATCACTCCTGCCCAAATTTGAAGAGAGTCGACTAATGGATTATTTAGGAGATCGGTTGGTTGCACTGGAAAATGATTATTGATCTCTTAATCGACTTTGATACCAGTGCACCATTCAGACACTCTAACTGGTTGATCTCCAATATCTCAACACAGCGCTTCGTATGTTGTCATTGAGTCCGTTCGGATCGCACTTTTATGTGGCAGTTGGATTCATCAGTAAATTCAGACTGAGTTTTGGAGTGACTAAAATGAATTCCAGGTTTATTTTTGCCCGCTTCAACCTGCTAGGCATTAGATGAATTGATTTATTTAAAACTTGCGATAATTCGGGTGTGCTCTCCTTCTTAATCAATAACAATTTCGCACTTAAAGTCTAAGATTTTTGTTACTTTATGAATGAAAAAGGTTGTCCACCATTCACACACAATCATATTGAAATTAACGAAAAATCTATTGCAAGTTCATTTACTCTTTGATTCAAGAATAGACCTTTCTCGAGACATAAACTGATAAGAGACTGTCAGAATGGGGAGAGAAAAGCTAGTGTTTACCCTCAGCTAAGTGGGAGTACGGTTATTCTGAAAGCTCTTCACGTCTGTTTGATTCAGCTTGATAGCAAAGTAATTAATTCATTATAATTCAAAAAAAATTCGGCGAGTGTCTATGACTCTGACAACTTAAGCAGATCTCCAATCAAGCCAACTTAGAAACTTCAAAGATAACAGTTCCTTTAACTCGAAATAAATGGGTTGCAGTGCAACGCACGCTGACTTTTATTTACGGCATCGAGCGATGATCACCCAGTACTAGGTGGATGCACAAGACTCTCAAATTTCTGTTACCTAGGATGTTATTCTAAACAGAACAAATGAGCACTCCTACCGTAGACCATAAGGATTGTAATATTTGAAATCTTTAGTGATTTTACTAAATTTTAAGCAGTGTTATAATGTCTCATAAACACCTAAGGGAATTGAGTGGTAAGCAGAAATACGGCCTCACTCAGGAGAAGTGACCTAGTGGTAGTACGCACCCCCGGTATGGGTAAAACGCGGGTTTGACTCCCGTTTAAGATCGTATTTTTGTTCACCTCTTAAGTATTTATAAAGATTGTGTTCTCTTCTACGAATACAACACCAGAACTATTTCTTTGTGTGCCATCCTTCATGCTCTTCTTAAAGCACTTGTCGCCTTGATTTAGTGTGATTCCGTATAAGGGCGAAGAGCAATATAATAATCGTGAGCTAATTCGTTGTCAAAACCGTCTTCATTTGTAAAGGAAAATTTTTGTAAAAAAAGTTGTGGTTTCAGTATTGTGGTGCACCGATTCGTTTTCCATTAAAACACGTTTTAGATCCTATTATACCGCTTGTCATTTTTTCCACTTTTTATTCAATTTTTTTTTTCATTTCATTCTGTCCAGTCTCCGTTTATAGAGAAAATTAGTAAAATCAGTTGCTACTTGTGTAATTTCTGCTACTAGTTGGAATATGTAATCTGTAAAGAAGAGCGCTTCATAATTCAGTATTGAAAATTGTAGACCGATTTTGAAGAAGCTTGATGTAAAATAAATACGGGATATTCATAATTGAAGATCTTGGAAGACGTTTTGGACTAATACGACAAAATCAACCATAAAACCGCACGGGAGGAATGCCTCGTAAACACTCGCGATATGAGTAAGTATATAAGACTGGTTATGATGGGTAGGATGCATTACGAGCTTAAGTGTTCTCTTTTGGTGATCTCCACTTGGATCATTCATTGGAACACATATAAAAAGCGGGGTGAGTATGTTGAGTGTTGATTTTTGCTTGATGCGATTGAAATCTAGGTCTGGTGATTTTCTCTAAAGAAGTAATGGAGGTGTTTGACTGATTGCGATTGCGAACATTTTGACCTTTTCCAGGCTCTGCCAAAAAGGCGAACTGCCGAAACGTCAGCTGTCGAAATAAAGTTCTAATGTAACACATTATGTTTTGCTTAAAGAAAGAAAATCAGGAATTCATAATTGAAGTAGACAACATTGAGCATGAAAACTGTTTTGGAGTATTTCTGCTCATAATACATATTTTCTATAGAAACACTATTTTTGCAAACAGGGAAAAGTTCTCATGGACTGCAGAGTTCATGCAAGGATCATTCATATTTTCATGATCGGACGATGGTACCTTCCAAACAACTTATGTGCTAATTGGACTGTGTGCTCAAATCAAGACTGTCTGTCTTACAAAGGCTTTGTTCAGTCTTAAGCTGGAGAGGATCTGGTGTACATGGCTTAAAAAGACGAGCATGTCGTGTATAAACAAGGACGTTCTCTATAGATTCCTGTGATCAGTTGGGGAACAACGAAAGAAGATCGTATTGAGCTGGCTATACAGTTTTCAGAGAAGGAATCGAATCTAGTCCCAGACATGGGTAGTAATATCCTCAAGGAGCCAAAGATTTCCGAGGGAGCATTTTCGTTATCACTGAGGAGTTTTCCAAACTAGAAAGAGGCGCAACAAATATCTGACAACATAAAGAGTAGACTCAATGGTGTTATCTCTATTTTTTCTGCCGCCAAGTAAATCGATTTGAGTAGTGGTCACAGTAAACCGCTCTCATTCGTTTTATGAAACCTAAGGGAATTTACTACATGGCGAACAGTTAATGGGCGTCGTCGGGGGATCGGGTTAGATTAATAGAGTGGTTGTTGATTAAGTACAGAATGAAAAGCAGGGCGGTGATCCTGATGTGCTTCTTGAGCGCTCTCTTCACTCAATCATTCCACTATTGAGGAGATTTATCGTCATTATAAAATGGGATTTTCACGGTAAAGAGACTTCTATTGAAGAGATTCTTAATAAAAAAAAAAGTGTCCAGGAGTCTATCTAATAGTGCATTTCAGCGATACATACCACATCCGAGTATGACAACTAATAGTGAACATTCTTATATATTCGTGTTGTTTATTATTAATGTTAATATCTTCCTAAATCGGCCTTACCGCCATCATTGCTGACCACGAGGTGTGTGTCCTGGGTGTTGGACTGCAAAGTACAGAGGGAACTTAACCCCTAGTAGGGCCACCAGAACTGAGGAACAGTGTCTGTATCCACTCCGAAATCCAACTAATAGTAAACCGTACAGGAATGGCCGCCGACTTGCGTAGCTGATCGGTCGCAGGGTGGTAATCGCTCTCTGATGCAGAAAAGCCGGCGATTGTTCTAACGTGGTGGGACGCGCCTGAGGAAACCCTTGGCTAGGCCTTACCTCGAAGATCCCAGGATAGAAACCGCTAAATCAGCGCATTTTCGTGTGGTGGGATCCCGACAATTTGTTGGAAGCGAACAATTCCTGCCCAAGTATCCAAGTGTTAGTTAAACTATTTTGTTTATTTTTTCACTCTTCATGGTGAACAACAGATTGCTGTTATGCATTAACAAGAAAAAATAAACATAATACAGTAGTCACTAACATAATCCTATTTCCGAAGCCAACTATACCACACAAATACTCTTATTTGATAGCATATGAGCCAGTGGCAGCATCCATAATAATTGTAGTGATTGAAAGTTTGAAAACGTTTCCACTTGATGCAAAATGGTGATGCACGAAGGATCGTGATGCCGCTTCAGCAAAAACTCTTGGAAATTTCTTGATTATCAGAGTGGTTCAAGATTATAGATCCGATAGAATTATAGAGAACATACTTCGTTCCGTTGTTCTATATGTACTCAACTTTCAATACGTACGCTTATGTGTGCAGTGAGCATTACCTACCGTAGTGACTTTCATTCTTGAATATATGCACTAATTATACGTTATCTGCGTAACTTGTCGGACTTGCGAATGTTGTCAAGACTACTCTCTCTACTCGTCCAGTTCCAAATCTCTTCAAGTATCGTCAAGTGTGGCACGTAATGACCTCCCCACCAATTACACCCGGAGACTCCTGGTCCACGTACTTGATCCAATGGGTATCGCTTGCCACTTTTTACCAAGGTGAGTAAATTCTTGTCTGCATGATTTGTTCTACTGCGTGATCTGAATTCAAATTATTAGCCATTATTGAATGCCAAATATAAGAGTGTGAATTCTTTGCAGTTTTTACAGAAAACTTCCTCTGCAAAAAATGACACCACTACTTATCATCTAGTGAAGCTATAGGAAAGAGTGGCGAATTTTCCATGTATTACCTGCTTTGCTATACGTGGTTTGCACGCATAGAGGAAGAGGTACAGCACATCACTATATTAACACATAGCCATTGAGTGAAATAATTACGGATTGGTGCAGTGTTGTACACTAGATTGCTTTTACTCTTGATTCAAGAATGCATGGCTCAAGAAGACGTATGATTTTTGAGCGTGGTCTCAAGAAAACAATCGAAAGGAAAGGTGTGAATATGGCGATATCACTCGACATACAGTGTTAAACGTTCGTCATTACCTACTCTCAGTACAGGGCACTGAGCGCCCCAAGAAGACTGGCTAAGAACGAAGGGTACCGCGGACTGATGAGACCTCAAGGTCGAAACACGATTCGAGTTCTATAACTTAGCCCATTTCAACACAACGACATGACATGCTGGCTCAAATAATATTCACAATATGTGTCTATAGTATTGCACGAGTGCGGAAAGTGTTCTTTCTCCAGCAAAGTACTCAATTTGATGATGTGATCTCGATAATGCCATGCTCCTATACATATTGAAAACCGTGCATGTAAGTTATTTGTAGAACTCGTAGACTGTAAAAGTCGTGCTTTCGATTCGCGTTAATACCGCATAATCTAAAATGTGCGCAATAATCAAGGAAAATGCGTTGCTCTCTCACAGGATATGGTTTTCATGTTGTAAAGCAGAGATTTTTAGGGCAGGATAAACACGATTCGATCCATTCATGACTCGGTGGTCTATTATTTTTGAATAGACAGAATTCGGAAAAAATGCACAGTTTATTTTATTTATTTCATTGTTTACTCTCGTTCTAGTGACCGTTTGCAAATGCAGAGAAGAATGCAAGGAAAACGGACCCGATGCTAACATTCGAACGCTCTGTTCACTACATTTTTGCAACACCTGTCTGGACCAATTCGCCATGACGATATTTGTAGTCTACAACAGATTTTTTTTTGAAACGAAAATGCAAAACCAAGTTAGTAACTCAAACCGTAAGACTTCCTGTAATTGAACAAGTGCTTCTCGTCAATTGGCGCGATTTTCATGTTTCCCTCTATCTTACACATTTCTAGAGCTGCATTCCCCTTTCCAGTGCATAAGGCGGTCACGGTGTTTGCCGACGAACGATGCCAATGTGGTAGTGGCATCACGGCGTTGGGAACTGTAAATCAGCTTCATCTTCAATGGCATTATGAGTAAGAACTGCAAGTACTTTTTAATTCAACCGTTTTGTTGAGACAGAAACTCAGACATATACGACAATCAGTTCTTGCAGATGAATTTCACGTTTTGTTATGTGTATCAGACCTCACAATATGATGACTTGGGCAGAGATATTGTATGATGTAGCTGAGATGAAGGATTACAGATGTTCTACCAGCATTCTTTTTCATGGCCCTGCAAAATCTGCCGACTACAAGTAGTGATGCAACTAATACTTATCTTACTATAGCCGCGATAATGTTACCTACATTCATTCCGATCAAGTAGGAGTTCGAAGCG
>JAHQIW010000686.1:0-61892 GCA_019055375.1 Parelaphostrongylus tenuis | reverse complement strand
GAGACGATTTACCAAATGCGTTAAACTTGTATTATTCGCTGATAGGTTTTTTCAAATATAAATCTACCAAGATTTCATTAATTTGCTGTCTGCGTGGAACTGTAATTGAAGTAACTCATATGAAAGAAAAGGAATAACGGATGAAGTAGAGGTATAAAATAAACAGAGGAAGGACTGTAAAGTAGCCCGTGAATAGAATATGTGAGTGAAAATCGCCACGGAGACACAAAATCTTTCTCGTTACTGGTTCATTGACTCATACCAAACACTTTGATTTCTGATTCGTTGTGAGCTTCAACCAGTACGTAACGAGCGTTATCCACTCTCAACAAAGGAGAAAAGAAGTTGAATGAATCAGTAATCATAAAGGTGAGGATGGAAAAGTCATTCAAAGTAAAAAAATAACAAAGTTTTTTGAATCTTGGGAAGACAAAATTGTTTGCATGATTCTTTGCATGGCACAAAGCACTGAGAATCACTGTATTGCTGTGATGGACAATAAGAAATGCGGTGCAGTGGGAAACGATGATACAAAAAAAGTCATCTGGTTGTGATTTCCGAAGTTAATAGCAATTGAAATTCATTATGGAGAGTGACGGAATCTCATCCTATTCGTATAATGCGCGAAGCACCCCTGACCTACATGACAATTTATTGAAGCCGATTTTGGTATTTATGTAGTAGCGAACACTGACGTTGGCAAATGGCACAAATGAGACTTACTGTGGAATTAAAAGTTGTTAGCGACAGGGAAATCAGAAAACACCTGTAAGTTAGTAAATGTTATGTCGACAGGTGATCGCACAAAGAAATGTCGGCGATATCGTTGACATGAATGAATGTATTGTCGTTCACGCAATTGTAGATATACCGAAAAAAAGCGAACACTTAAAATATGCAACAAACAATTTTTGTTGAACTATAGTACACTAGCTCCCGGTATTGCTGAAACACGAGTTCTTATTTTGCTTGTTGACGAATGTTTTGCAAACTACCTAGTGCTCTTGAATGAACATTTATGGCATCAAACCATTGCTAAAGAACAGTAGAAAAAATTATTTCATCTAGATCATTGGTTTCAAAAAAACTGGGTTTCATATATTCATATTTTTGGCTTGATGTCTGATACCGTATAGTTGCTCACCACTTAATTCGCTTAGGTATATATAAGACATCATAACACTTCGAAGAAAGCTGTAAAAACTTTACAGATTTGGAGTATTACCTATAACAATGGCTGTCAGCTCAACCGGGTACATGAGCGAAATCGCATACCCGACCAAACCTGATAAAGGTTGGTGATTGATAGCTAACATAGAGTTGTTGCAGAATGAGTGGTGGTGCGAATGCACCTCGGTGGTGTAGTGGTAGCACACGTCCCCTTATAGATGAAACGCGGGTTTGACCCCAGTCTGAGATCGTATTTTTACTCACCACTCAATTCGCTTAGGCGAGTATGAAACATCACAACACTGCACGAAAAGCAGTAAAAACACTAGAAATCTGGAGTCTAACTGGTTTATTGCCGATATGCGCTTACCCGACCAAACCTATGAACTTTTGCAGGCAGCAACACATTCAATATCACAAGCAGAGCGCTATTTTCGTTATTTAATGAGGCTTTATTTTGATGATAACTTTAAATTTTTTCTCAATGCTCTAATAAAATGTACACTTCTCCACAAGATCATACACTTTTTTTGCATATATAACTTTTTCGCGGATCTTGAATGATTATTTATGACATCAAACCACTGCTGTGAAAAGAAAAAAAATTAATGCACCTAGATTTAAGATTTCGAATAACTGAGTTTATTGCTAATTATCACCGATCTCCCTCATTGAGGGTTACCGACCGGGTGCCCGCGACGTCGCATGACGCTTCCCCAGGTGGCGGACAGGAAAATTGAAAGTGAACCAAAAGCGGCTGTATGCTTTCCAAATACGCATGTGAATTCAGGAGATGAGCTTACTGCTTCTGCAACGCCAGTTTGACAGACTTCTATTTCTATGCGTCAAATTGGCCAAAAACCTCATTCAAGCGGCTGAGAAGTACATGGGAGGCGATTAGGAGCCGCCTCCAACACCAAGCTCCTATCGCGCCTCGAAACATACTGACAAGTACACGTGAGTGCCCAGCCCTCCACGTTTGGAGCTTAGCAGCTATATGTTGAGTACAAAATGCTTGAAACAGCAGTAAAAATGGGCCTTATTAATAGCCTTATAGAAATGGGCCTTGAAATGGAAAAATGGGCCTGACCCCGAGAGAGCCTCTATAACGGCAACGTCCGGTAAGACGAGTGCGGAGAGGCTACTAATATCCTCGGGCCAAACTAGGGCACCAGAATCAAAGCGAAGTGAAGTAGCGATCTGTACATGTAATTCACGAACACTTACATACGAATCCGATGTAGAGATCAGGTTCAAAATTATTCGCCTGGGTGAGACGAGAAGGTGCCATCTATCTCACGCTTTTCATGACATCGGAGAAGAACTGCTTCTTGGAACATGCGACCGCAAAGGTTTCAGTGGCGTTTGCGTTTTCGTCAAATCAAATTCGACCGTGGACATCGATCCGTTTGAACAACTAACAACCCGTATCGGGCGATTACGGTTAAATCGATGTGGATCAACGCAGTCTTTGAGCATCTTCGTTGCTTACTCACCAACATCAAGCTATGACGGTGGCGAAATCGAACCGTTTTGTGTGGATCTTGATAATTTCTTCAGAGAAGATAATAGAATCTGCAAGGCCATCGTTGGAGATTTTGCTGCTAAAATCGGACCTAGAGGAGCTCCTGAAGAACGTCACATTGAGACCCACGGACTAGAATGGAACGAACAGAGAGAGAGAGGGAGGCTATTTGAAGTATCATGACGACCAATGCCATTTATGAAAATGCAGAATTTTAAAAGCCTAACTCTCAGAGCCTAACTCTAAGCCTAACTCCCTATAAACAGTACCATATGAAAATAGAGTACCCTCTAGCAAGTGGAAAGTTTTACCTGACCGATGTCGTTGTAGCTCCCGAATTCTACACAGCGTCAGACAATCCACTCTTTTGCGTAACGTGCCACTTTTCGCGGAAGGGAGAGAAAGCCGCTAAGTTCAAACATCGAAGTCCCAGAATATAATGAACTGGGATATATTCAAGCATTAGTCGGCTTATGGAGAGGTCCCGTCGTTTTCAGCATTGAGTAATGATACGAACGACCATTAAACATCTTCACGTCATTGGATATCTTCGCCTATCCATATCCTCTTACCTTCATATAACTTGAAAGAGTATGAATCTATCATCCCGCTGCTCCTCTCATAGGAAATCCGGCATGCTATATCGTCGGTGAAGAATAGAACAACACGTCGTTCAGACAGAATTAGACCAGAATACTTGAAGAACATGCCGCCAGTTCTGATCAACACTCTGACTCTGCTCTTCACTCGTTACCTGTTAGAATGCAAGGTTATCAATGAATCAAACACCAACAAGACTGTATTGTTGCTGAAAAAGGGAGAGATTGACGGCGTATGCAACTATAGCCCAATTCAGCAGTGATCTGATGTCATAAATATTTATGCAAGATCTTCGGAAAAGTTATATATGCACAGGAAAGTAAATGGCCTTGCAGAGAAACCTATATTTTACTAGAGTATTGCAAGAAATTTTAAGCTATTACCAAAAAGAAACTTCATTAAATTACGAAAATAGCGCTCTGCTTGCGAAACTGATTGTGCTGCTGCCTGTAAAAGTTTACAGGTACAGCTGGGTAAGTGCATATGGGCAATAAACCCAGTTATACTCCGAATCTCTAGTATTTCTACGGTTTTTTCTCTGTCTTATAAAGTTTCATATATATATAGATATATACATATATATATATATATATATATATATATATATATATATATATACAAGCGAAATGAGTGATGGCAAAAATGCGACCTCAGAGGGGAGTCGAAAATATGAAAATATGAAACCCCGTTATTTGAAATCTATGATCCAGGTAAAATATTTTTTATACTGCTTTTTAACAGTGGTCTGATGTCATAAATGTTCATTCAAAAGCATTAAGTAGTCTTTCCTTGCTGCACTGCTACTGAGGAACTGTTTTTCCACAAAATAAGCTTAATTTTAGATTCATCAAATCCTACGCTGTCAATGATTAATAATAGTCTAAGGAATTAATTCTGTACTGCGAAGTGAAACAGAAATATTTTTCTTTCGCTGAAGCGTTATAAAAAGGCTTTTTCAGAACATGGGCCCTTGACGAGCTAGCCAGAGATTTGGGCTTTTTAATAATTACTAACACTGCAATGGAAAATTCTCGTTCAACGAAGGGATTCAATTTCCGATTCCGTACTATCAAACCGAAAAGTGGCCATTTTTTACCTAGAAGGTGACGTCACATCATTAATGAGTACTGTGGCTTGTTAAAATTTTTTTAAGTAAGTAACTTACCTCCTTAGTAACTTACCTTATCAACTTAGTTAGCACTCGTCATTTAGTCAAAACGTTCTTTATTCTCCTAACAATTTTCCTCCTTCTAAATCAAATGTAATAAGTGCGCCGCATTCCGAGAAGAAGGAAAATCTATGGAACCATGTTTGGAGATGCATTTTATCGAATCTTTCGGTCCTAAGGGCTCATCGACATACTTGAGGTAATTGATACAATTCTCCATCTGTTGGCATACAACGTCACTATTTTCTTTTCAGAGCACAGCAAAGTTTTGTCCATAGTTGTGCGGCGTATTCACTTGCTTGTTACTTTCTGCAGGTGAAGGGCAGGTCAGGTGATCTTTTTACTGCAACATAATCCTTTATTATAGTTATTTGTATCGTGTGTGCTTAATTTCTTGAAAACGTCGTGAACAGTGCGATTAACTGTAGTATCACGGTACGAGCGATTTCTCGTGACACATGCATTTTATCAGTAAATACACAATAGCTGTTACAAGTATACCATCAATCTGTTCCTTTGTCGTGGTGCGCATCAAATTCTACACAATTGTTTACTTTTGTATAGCTAACAAAAGCGATCAGACTGACGTAAATGACGGAATGTCCTTCATTAGTAGAGTGGAGGTGTCAGCAGAAGTTCTGAGAGTCGCCTCTCCTGTCACTACCTCTTCGTTTATCATAAATATCGGATCATGAATTATGCTGTATCCTGTGTGCTGTCCTTCTTGAAGCGTCACAGGACCACATATCATCAGCTATTACTTTGCAACATCTCTAATCAATAATTCGAAATTCCCGCAGGTCAGAAGCAGAATTACATTGAAGAGTTCTTGCCTTGTTTGACTGGGTACATAGCAGGTTGCTGAATGGTCAGATTGGCAAAACGCAGGTAAAACGCACTTGATTCCAAAGTGAGTTTGAACGGTGATGTCCCGAATCCAAGGTTGCGAGGTGATATGGACAGAATGAAGCTAGAATCAATATGGATTTAATGATTATCTGCGTCAGTTAGGATGTGTCCATTGTGCCTGAAAACCTGCCAGTTTGATTTCGAATCAAAACTAGCTCCAGCAAATTCATTACATAATAAAACAAGGAGATATACAATAAGAACTGGCAGACAAGCTATTTGGGTTAGCAAGAAATTTTTCAAACTTCTTCGTTTCTGTTGATTAATCCTTATACATTTGAGTTTTTGTTTTCACTTTCGTTTAGATCAGCTTTTTACAACTATTCTGATATCTAGCACTTATACACTTTGTCCAAGATGGAATTGTCTTTAAAGCAAACTGCAGATGCTACACGAGAATTGTTTGGGGTTCAACCGCCGCTTTAGGGTGCAACGGTACGCGTCAAAAATCGTTTTTGCTCTTGGAAGATCTTATCTTAAAGCAAAAGTACGAGTGTTATATATGATAGCCACAAGAAGCTGCTTTAAACGATGGCAATAGCGAAAACTTGAATAAATGAAAAATAATCAACAAAAACGAAAAAGTGCGCAAATTTTCTTGCCTATACACGACAGCGTAGTGGAAATAACGCTTCTAATGAGACGGTGCTTTACACCATTTGTTCAGCAACCTTTCTCATTTCACGAAAAGATGCTACTAAGCTCACTCGGTTAAGTTTTGAAATTGATTGATCAGAATTTTTTCGCAATTCACTCACTTTTCTACGCCTTTTAAAATTACAAGGATATGAAATTGGAGGTGGTATTCTACATCAGGGAAATGATGAGTGGTCATATTAAAAAAGATTGGACTCTAAAAAAAAACAACTAAGCCTAAACAAGTATCTGGTCAGTGGCAATTTTTCATCAGTCGTACTCAGTTGGTATCTGTGCCACAGAAAAACATGTTGCAGGTCAAAATTTAGTAGATCATAGAATAGGCTTCGTAGCATCCAATCTGGCCATTCATCAACTTGCTATCTACCCAGTCAAACAAAGTTAGAACTCTTAATTGTAGTTCTGTTTCTGACCTAAGGGAATTTTCGAATCATTGACTAGAGATGTTGTGAAGTAATAGCTGATGATATGTGGACCTGTGACGCTTGAAGAAGGACAGCACACAGGATACAGAATAATTCATTATCCGATATTTGTGATAAACGACGAGCTGGTGACCGGAGAGGCGACTCTCAGAACTTCTGCTGACACCTCCACTCTACTAATGAAGGACATTCCGTCATTTACGTCTGTCTGATCCCTTTTGGTAGCTACACAAAAGTAAACAATTTTGTAGAATTCGATGGGCACCACAACAAAGGAACAGATTGACAGTATACTTATAACAACTATTCGGTATTTACTAATAAAATGCATCCGTCACTACAAATCGCTCGTACCGTAATGGTACAGTTAATCGTACTGATCACGAGGTTTTCAAGAAATCAAGAACATAGGATACAAATAACTATAATGATAACGGTACCTTACATAAAATTCTTCCTTAATTGCAAAAAGTAAAAATAATCCTTCGTTATTTATTTGCTTGCAGCGATGGTATGATGTCACAAATATACCCACTGATGTAAAGTGATGTGCATAATTTTCGCGTTAGCCACGACTCAAACCTGCATCTCACTCTACCTTGGAGCGTGTGCTCTAGCCCGTTGCACTACCGACTCTCGTTTCGCTCAACAGTTCACTAGGAAGAATATACTGTGCGAAGTAGTAAAGTGCGACAAGGCGGTACTTACATGTTAGATGGAGACAAATATTTAAGCCGATTTCATTCGCTAGACAGAGACTTGTCATCGGAGAATTGATGATCAATAAAAAGCTTAACATCTGGTCATAACTACATTGCTGCTTTTTCAAAACACCCTTTTATAACGCTGTAGCATCCAGAACGAAATCTTCCTTCTCACTTGCCTTTGGTCTTCGTTTTTACCATGACCACAAATTGCTGGAAGTACGTTAAGCATATCAGCATGTAGAAAATTTTCCGTAGTATTAGAATCATCGGTTCATATCTAGAAATTCTGCCGATGCGGAGTAAAAATCCTCAGTGAAGTAACAATAGCCGTGTAAGTTTTAACGCATAGTGTGGTAGATCACTATCGAGATACGCAATTGATCAGGCGGTTACGTCACTAGAAAGTCGTTGCTGTGGCTTTCTTCACACATTTTGCTCAGCTATGAAACTTTTCCGAGACCTTGTTTACCGGCCAAGTCACGGAGTCGGGGGAAGGGGAGGGGGGGAGGGAGAGTGGGCGGGCAGGGCGGGGCGATGTTTTCATCGCATCACGAGAAACTTCAGATAAAAACAAAGACTCTGGTAGTACGGAAAATCTTCCACAAGCTGATACGCTTTTTCGTGCTTCCAGCGTTTTATGCTCATGATAAAAATGAAGGCGAATGGTGAGTGTGAAACAAAATCCTATTCTGGATGCTACAGAATTATAAAAGAGTGCTTTGAAAATCAGTAATGTAGAATTGTAGCCAGAGACTTCAGCTTTCTAATAATTACTAATACTCCTATGAAAAGTTCCTGTTCAGATGATTAGATCGGCTTATGAATTCGTCGTCGCCTAACATATAAGTACTGACAAACTTGAGCGTATTAAACTTGAGCCAAATTTATTAGATAACACACTTTTACTGCTTTTTATGCCCATTGTCATAGCAGCGTGCGATCGCAGCCAAAGGACATTAAGGCTTTCAATATTTTGCACAGCTTGTTCGCTGACAATGTTGTGGTCTTGAAGCAGCCCTAGCAGTGTTATCTCAAGAGCCTTAGTTGCGACGTAGCTATCTTCACCACGATCCGGAAGTGATATCGGGTGTCTTCTGTCGGAGCATTTTGGGAGCACCAAGACAAGCTACGTCGGAGTACCTTGTAGCAACAAATAGGTGCTGGAAAAGCTAGTGAGGTGGTCAGTTATCGAGTTGCATAGAGGATCATTGCGAGTCGATCGAAGGAAAGCGTTATTGTGGTGCTTACATGTCACCATTGCCACTGCAATTGCTGCACCGATACGCCTTTGAGATTTTGAAATTTTGTCTAATAACAATACTTTCACATAGGCTGAACTTGTGAGATGGTTACATTTTAGTTCGGTATGGTTTCATGTCAGTATGTCCTTGATATAAATGTGTCAATAGTTAGAGCAATGGCCTTCTTAAAAAAGACTATTTGCCTATGTGATTGTACTTGATGGGAAGACACTAATGCATAGTCGCATGTTTCGTCACTGTTTTTGAACGTCACCGACAGAAGGAGTAGAAATGTAAAGACAAAAGTTAAGCAGGGCCTTGTTTCGACCTCTCACCCAGCGCCGACGACTTGCAATCAAGCGAGAGCTCTTGGCTCGACTGTCTTAACCCTTTTGGGACCACCTGTTGCAATCACCACGCGCAGTTCAGATCGCAACCGCTGCGCGATTTTGGTTATATGATTAGGGTTTTTTTAATGTTTTCGCAATAAATCTAAAGTTTCCTGTGATATTTCAATTCTTCACGATTTTCTCCAAACACTCGTATGCTTTTGGTGCAAATATAGCGTTTATGCTTGAACAAAAAGCTCTCTTTTACCAAGTAATTGTAGTGATGTTATCATGAACTCACCACTTCTGATATATTCCACTTTATAAAATACTTGGAAGCTATGATAGGGTTTGAAAATTGGTAAGAAATGAATAGTTTGTCAGATAAGATGTTGCGCAGTGCATACGATGCCAGTCATCAATAACTCTTACCAATGACTAAGTTTTTATAACGGGAGTCGCAAACTTATGGATCGCAAAAGATTGTTCTAAGATTTCATGTTTGTTGCTTTAGAACGCACGTATTTGCTAAGAAAAATAAGAAGTTAAAATTGGATGTGCGTTGATTCCTCATCGCGACCTTTGCATAGAAAAATGGGACACTTCAGGACACGTGGGATTTCTTCTTAATAAGAAAGACCTTTATAGAAAGCCTTCAGTAACATATTATTTTCTTTTCGTCATATCTGTTTTCCATAAATTTCTATTTATTCATTTAGTTGTTTGATCCCTCATCACATATATCTCTTTTCACTGTGCGGACACCAGTACTTCTAGCATTCAATCCGTTTTTCGTCACCTTCTTGAACGGTGTAAAATACTGGTTGAGCGAGTCTCCGTGCAATCTCGAGAACAGTCTTGCTGTGGCACTCTATCAGGCGTTGTTGTTGACTGCTGCAGGAGAGAGCCAGGGCGGAGGAAGGGTTGAGGCGCCGCAACATGCATCACAAGCACTCAGCCACTGCGCCCCCCATGATTTTTCAATATAAATACCCATAAGCTCTCTGCAAAGTTTAAGCTCGATTAATTACTCAGAGCGTGAAACGTGATAATAATTCCCTCACTATGGCGCGCTAAGATAATAGTTTGAAAAAATAAGTTAGTCTCTAGATTTAGATTTTTTT
Source organism: Parelaphostrongylus tenuis (assembly GCA_019055375.1). Classification (NCBI taxonomy): domain Eukaryota; kingdom Metazoa; phylum Nematoda; class Chromadorea; order Rhabditida; family Metastrongylidae; genus Parelaphostrongylus; species Parelaphostrongylus tenuis. The sequence goes on along the minus strand of JAHQIW010000686.1, from coordinate 52,037 downwards.
TAGCAATCGTATGTTTACTAAAGTCTGGTTTAAGGCCAAGTATAAACGATAGCGAAGCACGTAAAGCACACTGAAGGAAAAGGATAATTTCTGTCTGTCGTTATTACAGCGCATTAAAAACCTATATTTAAGACTAAATTCGAAAATTTGAGTTTATTTAGATTTGTCATTTTGTACGCCATCGAATGACTACTAAATATTTTATGAAAAGACTTTGTTCGGCGAAAAAGCCAAGCAAACACGAGCGCAAAATACGCTATCCAGTTCGAAAAAAAGTGTATTTTTTCTTTATTGCTGCAGTTCACTAGAGAAGGTTATTTGATAGTCAAGCATATCATCAGGAACACAATTTTCTCAGCTGCCGAATGACTACTTCAGGTCCAATGAAAAGTCGGTGCTCGACGAGAAAACCACGAAAACGCGTGTACCATGAGTGGGACATGTGGCCTTGAAAAGGACAGATCGCAAGGATATCTGACATTCTATGGCGTTAGTGAAGAAAACGTATTCCTTAGGCAGTAATCGAGGCAACACGCTAAGTGCTCGAAAACCTTTGCGGATGATTGATGCGAGGAAGCGAATTAAATAGAGGAAGTGGTGCAATCTACACAGTAGATGTAGCGCCGGTCATGTGAAACGAAATGAAACGAGTCTGAGACGTGAAGCTCTTTTTTCCGCTCTCCAGTATTCCTTGGTCTATGTGGGTCTTGAGATTGTATATTCTATTTTTTTTATCAAAGATGCGACATATATGCCATCGTGTGAAGACTTCAGTATTCCTTCCATTCGATTTTGTTACATCTCATATACTATTATAACGTTCATCAGATCTCCTTCGTTTGTGGCTTCGATCACTGCCTCAGATATTTTTCGTAGTAAATCGAATGACAGAGTTTTGTTAAGCTCGGCATGAAAAATAAAAGTGTCATACAACTGTTTTTTTTCTGAAGCTTACGCGATGTTATTGCGTTATATTCGAAGACGATTGTTAACGTTCTTAATACTTCGCCTTCTTCAGAGCATAGACGTACTATACAGGCCATGAGGAAGTTACTCGCAAAGCGAAGAAAGGTGGAACTCGATTCTTAAGCAGCATTTCCGATACTGGTCATATCAAATTTCAGTTATATAAGAGCTTCATAAGAAGGTCCATATCAGTACAGGCAGAACAAAATGTTAGAAGCCAACGCGGGGAAAAACTAGTCTGAAGAAGCGCCTCCGGATGTTGAGCAAATATAGTGCTGCGCTGTCAGCCGTGATGAAGGAAGGTGGGATCACTAAAATTTTTCCTTGATCTAAAACTGATAGTAGAAAATTCCACACTAAACTGTTCCGCTTCGCCATTCCCATCAGGGCACTGAGATTCCCTTCAAAAAAAGAAAACTTTAGGGTATCTACCTTGTCAAATTCAAGTTGTGATAGAAAATATGACGAAAAGCACAGCCCTGGAATCCGATAGTATCAGTGCCGACTTTCTGAAAAGCTGGGGATTATAATTTACATGTACTTTTCGCTGCACACATGACGCCCTATCTTCAAATAAAAAAATCCCAAATCGGTGGAGGACATCGCGCACATTCAACTTTTGCAGAAAAGCTGACCGCTGGACTTGTTCAGAGAACTTTGCAATCTATTTGAGTAGAATACCATGCCTTTGCGCATGTCAAGTCTTGAATGAGGCACAAAAGGTTGACCAAGAAGGATTTCGACAAGGATTCTACTATATGCATTATACTCGAACAGTATCAAATGTCATAGAAGTCTGCCGAGATTACCAGCTGCCCTTAACACTGACTTATTGTCTATGAGAATTCGCTCGAAGGCCTCGAAGCGGGTTAGTCCTATCAGCGCTCGCCGATCACGAAGAGGATCCGTTATACATAAGAACACTATGAGACTGTTATCGAAACTGCTACTGCGAAAATACGGCTTTTCATCGACCCCTTACCATGCCCATTAGACAAGGGCTCGACGAAGCGATATGTCATCGCCAAAATTGTTCACCACCGCATTGCAGTGAATAATGATTTGTTCGACTGACAGGGGAAGAGAGCACATACAAATGTAAATTCCCTATCAAACCTTTGTTTCGCGGATGACATCGCCATATTCTTGATTAGTATGACTATACTATATCAGTAGTCAAGGTGTTGAAGGAAGCGAGAATGAAGATCGGATTACGCATAAATCGCATTAAGATCTAGTTCATGAGAAGTCAATGGCGCAGGGGTGAACAAATATAATTAAATGGCTTTCCTATAAGAGAGACCATCTTGTGTGTGCACTTTGTGCGGTCACTGAACATGGCTAAGAACGCGAATAAAACGTATTAGAAAGAAGAAGGAGAGCAGTATGGACTGCATTGGAGCCTCTCGGAAAATCCAGCGGCCAGTTAGCGGACCTAAAACCGCATGCTAAATTTCTCAACCCAAAAATTCTACCAGTGCTCTGCTATGCAGTGAAGATGTGAGCTGATCTTCTGAAATTTAGTCGTGCCTCATAATGTTACACGGCTTGCACAACTCTGGTCATCCCATCTTTGTGATGAAGAAGAATTTACATTGATAGCAAAATTTAGATGACCACCCATACACTAAGTATGAATGACAAATGGACGAAAAGAACTGTAAAGTGGACTACACGTGAATACACTCCTCTTCGAGGTGACCACCTACACTTCGGACGGGCATGTTCATCATCTGTATCACCTGTCGTCCCGTTGATCATCGAGCGACTCGAGCAGGTACCAGCAAGTCTTCCGTTTTTCCCTATCGCGTGCAAGAGTAGCCCAGTGGCTCCTTCTCGCTCTAGGGATTCGCTGAGCATCATAACTTTCTTCTATCGCTTTCGTGAAGAAATCGGACCAACGGGTCAGTGGTCTTCCTCCAGAGCGCTTGACGTCCCGAGGAATCCAGTCGGTAACGACTCTCGTCAATCGCTTGTTCTTGAAGCGCATAACGTGTCTGGCACACCTTATTTTCGATATCCTGGCGTGTAGAACGGCGTCTCTGATTTTCGATCGTTACGTAGGTCGGAACTTCGGATCCTTTCTCTCATTTGCGTGATAAGGGATACTCCTAGCATGGACCTTTCGACTGCGCGTTCGATAACTCCAAGTGATCTTTCATCCTGTATACGTAGCGACCAGGTTTCTGCTGCATACGTTAGGGCAGGGATAATTGTCGAGTCGAAAAGGTGGACACGGAGTCGGATGTTCTTTGTCCTCCTCACTACGTCGTCGATGCTCTTAAACGTTCCTCAAGTCGCTCGTTTCCTCCTGCTCAACTCTGGGGCTAGGTCGTTCATCATGTTGATTTCACGACCTAGATAGATGTAACTGGAGCATTTGGAAATTGTCGTTCCGTTGAGCGTGAATGGGGCATTAGCCCATCCGTTCCTCATGAACATTGTTTTCGGTAGATTCAGCTGAAGACCAATCTTTCCACAGGCATTATCGAAATCAGTCAACATTCGTTCCGCTTGGCTGATGTTTGGTGTTATGAGAACGATATCGTCAGCAAAGCGAAGATGGTTTAATTGTCGACCGTCAATTTTCACTCCCATTCCGTCCCATTCTAATGTTCGCATGACGTTTTGTAGGGTGGCAGTGAATAGTTTTGGCGATATTGTATCGCCTTGTCGAACCCCTCTTGTTACATCAATGGTGATATTGTTGGAGAATGGAGACATTTTAGTCGTGAAATCTTTATAAAGCTCACGAAGGATCATTATGCACCGAGTAGGGACGCCCTGGTTATCCAGAGCCTCTAAAACCGCTTCTGTTTCCACTGATATAGAAGGCTTTCTTCAGATCGATGAAAGTGAGGCAGAGTGGTTGTTTGTGCTCTCGTGAAACTTCAATGAGCCTTGTAATCGTGTGGATGTGATCTATGGTACTGAATCCTCTTCGGAACCCTGCTTGTTCGCATGGCTGGCGTTCGTCCAGTGTTCTGTCGATCCTGTTCAGGATGACTCGAGTAAAGAGTTTATAGACAACGGACAGCAAGCAGATTGGGCGATAATTGCCTATGTCGTGAAGGTCTCCCTTTTTGAACAACAATACGGCCTTGCTGTTTTTCCATTGAATGTTCAGAAGATGAATTGCTTAGCTGCAATTGCAGCGGCGGATGATTTATAGATCACGTTGTGTCGCACTATCCGCTATGCTATTCTTGCGATCACCGTCCAACCACCACTATGGACAGTGATCACGAGAAGAAGAAACGAACAGCGAAATATGTTAGGCCCCTTTGTCGCAGTTTGCCCTTTGTTACTGGAATGAATCCTTGAATAAATATGGTTGTGTTAGCTCTATGTTACACTGCGAGCTGAGTTTTACTTCATATTCATTTTATATTGATTTTAGACTAAGGAAGTGTTGATTGATGCAAAAGTTACGACGGTTTCAGACTTGATTGACTTCAAAACGGAACGCAAAGCAGCAGATACAACTCGCAGCAACAATGGTGCATCTGGCCTAGAAACTGCTAATAAAAATGCAGTGCAGTAAAGGTTCAAGATGTTTTGCAAAGCACATACATCTCAACAACACATAAACAGAGATCACTTTTCACCATTAACGAAATTATCGAAGCTGATACTGTTAAAATAAGACGAGATGGAGCAAAAAACGCAGCGTTGACCAGTTTACTGTTGTATACCATTTGAAATGAACTGAGAGGGCGAAATTGGTTGCTGCAACAGTAATGGCGACTTTTATGAACGGCTATATTTCGCACAACAAACACTTTCAAACTAACAAGTTTTATAACAAAGTTTCATCTCATTCGTGGTATTCGCCGGTCCTTGCGCCCACCGAATACCATTACTCTATGCATATTAATAATTTCTTGTAAGAAAAACACTTCTACATTCAATATATTGCAGAATGGCTTTCCAAGAGTTCGTCAAATCGCAAATCACCGATTTCTAAGCTTTAAAAGTAGACTGATTTTTCGTCAGCAAAAATGCATTAACTGTAATGGCTCTTATTTTGAATTCTCTATTCTCTGGCTCTATTCAGCTCAGTTATCATGATTCAAATTTGACAGAATTAAAACCGCGATTAGAAGCTATAAAACACTAGGGTAACGATGAGAATCCAAACAATGCAACCGTACGACTTCGTTTGCTTAGTTTCTTCTCATTTATTCGAGTACCTAATCTATTCTGTCGATGCCATATGCTTGGTAAACTTAGACCACAAATGTGGAGTTCAACTATCAGTAAAACTGTGAAATGCTATGTGATTTACATATATAAGAACGTTTCTTCATCCAGATCTGATAAAGTCTTTTTGTCATTATATGTATAATATATGGAAAAACCAGAGTATGTGGAAGTAAAGTTTATTTCTCTAGGGCGTGCAGTATATGATGGGTTCGGAAACGGAAAGGGCTACGTCTTCTTGCGGTCGACCTGAAATATCTTCTTCTGTTAATCTGGTTGTAAATTTTGTCTAAAATAAAAACCAAATGTATCGTCACAGACTTTATGCAATCGAGTAACTACGGTAAGATACTATCCTACATAAGATAGAAGTTTGTCACGTAGTGCCCAACCATAACTCCTAGATGTAATCAACTGAACCGAATAAGAAGGAAACAGTCGAAGTGGAGTTTAGTGAGATCATATAGTAGATGCATTTGATTGCAGAAGACATAACCTTAATCTACCTCTTTCCGAATGCTATCGAAGATAAGTAATTCGAAGGGTTTATATGAAGCTTTCTTCTGTAATCTAACGAGAAACATTGCTCGAAGCGTAAAAACTATATGCTTAACAATCTGTTGACATTTTTGAGCCTTTTGTGAGGTTCGGTATGGCACTTATACAGTGCTAGACATGTGTTTCGCCAATGCAGGCGAATCAGAAGCGTGGTGCCTTTCGATTCAACCAATCCCTTGCAGGGAAATATCCCACCACCCGTAATTTATTCGACGCCGACTTATTCAGATCATTGCATATCGAGTGACCAAATCACCCAATCTGCAGGGAATTGGCTGAACCGAAAGGCACCGTGCTTTTGATGAGCCTGCACTGGTGAAACACTTGGCTAGCATTGTATAAGTGCCATAACAGACCACATAAAAGGGTAAAAAAATGTTATCAGATTAATATTGCCTTGATCGAGTTCTATGTGAACAGTCGAAAGCAAAAGTACATTTATATCAAATAAATGTAAAATAAATTTCTTAGAATAGCTCTAATAAGTCTTGTTTATAGCACTTTCAAAAACATCAAGTATTTGGAAAGAGAAGCAAATCAAAATGTCTATGCTAGCAACTGTAATGAATCAGATGGAAAGTCCTACAGGAAATGTAGCTCATTTGTCTTTTCAATAGGAATCAAAAATGCAAATAGTAGAAATAACCTTTTCGCGTAGTAGCGCAGTGGTTTCTATATGTAATCTCGCGTTCAAATCAAGGTCGCACCCTATTGCTTCCAACTCGAATGTTTTCCAGTGCCGCTTTCATCGTACAAAGCTTTTTTGCTAAACCCTGTAGTGAGCCGCTGGCTTGTAGAAGAAAGATTTTAACTTGGGCTCCAGCGGTAAAATTCCATTTACCTCTAGGAATATGCAGAAGAAACTGTTATCTGGAAGAGCTCAGTGATCAGAAAATTGAGTGATAATCAACCATTTTATCAAATCTAATTTTTATTATAAACTATAGTCACTGCTTAGATTTCGGAAATGTAAAAAAATACTGAAGGAGAACCCTTATACTCATAGAACTCGCAGCCTATGAACTCTTTTAGTTGCCGGAATTGTTTGCTAATGATGTAGAGTGGTGTGCAAAAACTTTTGTCTTAGCTGAGCTATGAACTCACATTTCACCATATCGAGAACGCGCACTGAATAGTTGGCAACCGACGCCCGTTTTGACACCAATTTTTCTATAGTTGGACGCGTTATCCGTCAACAAGAGTGGTGCCCGAAAGGGCGTCGGTAATGCAACGCTTTAGCACGCGCCCCTCGGATAGGGTGAAACGTGGGTTTGAATATCACCTGAGGCATCTTGCACAACACTCTACATCATTGGGTATATCCTAACACTGTACTACCACACGAGCTGGCCGGATAAAATGAATTCCTTATAATTTTTGAGATTGTTCAAACCATTACCGAGGTTGCTACGCCCGTGCTATACACGCTTGCTTCGGAGGTTTTGCCCTCCTCTTCAGTGGCTCACGGCCCCATATCAAGCTCTGAATTGTAGCAAGGAGGGAGGTGTATGTGGTGACGGCACAACGTACAACGGCATCGTGCTATCACCACTTTTCAGTCATCGACTGCTTGGGCCACTCAGGAGGAGGTAAGACCTGCGAAACACGAGTGTGTGGCTCTGACCTACCAACCCTTAAGCATTCTCAAAAATTATATCGAATGTTTATAGCTAGGTTTTCAAAGCAGTCGATGCTATGAACTCGAAATAAAGTCTGAATCATCATCAAAATATTGTTTCTTGTCAGAAATCCTGCACGTAAGTAATGGCCGAAAACTGGGCCTGGTCCTTGGAGCTGGTCAAGTGAGACCAAGTACGGTGTAAAATGGTTTGTAACCTGGCAGTTCGTTTCAACGTTTTACCACATGTCTTCAACGACGCTGTCTTTGACAGTGTCTGCTTCGCTGCTAACTCACTTATTTGCTATTTTTTTCGATGACAAAAAACCCATTCTATTGTTCTTGAACATAAAAGTGACATAGTACTTACATAAGTTTCGTTCTCAGTGTATGGTGTCCAGCCGCTCCTTTACTGGTGGTGGTGCTTAAAACAGCTGCGTTAGAAAATCTTAACTTATTTTTTAACATGAAGTTGGAATGGTTTTATGTTGGAAGCGATTCGAGCTGAAGGAAAATTTAAGCAGCGCTATTCTCACCTGTTGAAGTTTTGAGCCCTTGTAGCTGCGGAATACTCTTCATTCTTGGCAGTTTTTTCATCGTTTGGTCGTCACCATGATTCGGCTCGAATCCGAGTTTATAAAGTTAGCAAAAATTATTGTACCGGATTCAAGACGATTGCTTTTATTGTACCGGATTCAAGACGATTGGTTCATTATTTGACAACACCTTTCCAACTCTTTCTTCACCAATCCTCTGCACCCATGCAACACAACGGTAAACTTCATTTCCCTTTTGAACACAAGACTGCGATCACTGAATTGGAAAGTTTGGAAATTCACCTATCGGAATACCAGCACACTGAGTCAGTTGTTGAGAACACGTAATCTTTTATGCTCGACCGCTTCTAGCGCTGGTATGATGTCATGATTATGATCACTGAATTCATTTGTAAAATTTCTTAAAAATGCTTTCCAATAAATCCCTTGAAGCTATAGGCTAAGAGTAATTTAGGAGCTATAGAATTGGTCCAGCAGAGTTATTCCTCTAAATTGTGGCATCACGAAGATTTGACAGAGTTCGTGTCTTCATGTAAAAATTCTCATTCATAAGTCACAGCTGTTTTTGATGAGAAATGATTACGACTATTATTTGACCTCGCACAATAAACATAAAGTGGAATGTTTCCCATATGCGACATAAAAACTTATGACGATTAGAGCGAAGCTTCTGTGCTGTGATGACAAGAAACACTAGCGCATTTCCTCAAGACTCCCTCAAGGGATTTACCAAGATGCTTTATATTATTCCACAATGACAAAGCAGTGGGAGAGATAACGTTTGCGGCATTATCATTGAACTAAAAATTGACGCTCGATAAAAATTTTTTTTTTCATTTACACCGCTCATCGTGAAAAAATCTTGATGCGACTTCCTAAAGTTCTCCATTATGACGCCGTCCACTGCAACATAGCAACTGCTGTCGCCACGAAGGTTTCTGATTTCCCATTAGGAAATCGGAGTGCGTTCCAGTTCATACGTTCTTTCTAAGATAGAGGAAGCACATAACCTGATAACTGACATAGTAGAGGATTATGAAAACTCTCTTGATGCGCGACAATGATTTAGCAATCATCGTAAAATGATGTTCTAACGACGGATCACGTCAGAAGTGCTGACAAATTGTATAGACAACGTTTGTCAAGAAAAATTCATAGGAAGAGTTTGGAATAGCGATGCTCTTTTAATAGCTGATTTAACTTAGAAGTTGAATAACTCCTCAAAAATCAGAAGCGCGAAAAAGACCGCTTTCTAGAAGATGAATTGCGCACGACGTAAAGTACCGAGGTAGCCACCGTCGCGGATCACTGGAACTCAATGAATGGTTGGCCGTTGGCATGTCTTTTGCAGTTTCTATTCTTCGTATTTTCATTAGAGAAGCTACTTCTTGAATGTTGGTCAGTTTTGGCAAGTATTTAAAAATTATCGTGAGATGAACAAGACACCTTTCGACTGCGGGAAATGAACGAACTTGACGCCTCGGAACCTCACTGCCTTGCAGCTCAATGACGAATCGGTAGTTAAAACGATCCTAGATTAAAACTATAGACTACAAATTCAGTTTATTTCCATAAAATTAGTCCATTAGCCAACATAGCTACGTAAGCATTGAAAGTATGACATGCCTTTTATTATATAAATGACATAAAGTACTGAAAACGCTGCCCAACGATCATTTTTGCTCTTAGAAATTGTCATCAGATCCAACCCGACCTCATGAAGTTGAAGAAACCTTTATGGTACAAAAATCGGATTGCTCTGCCAATAACACAAGATGCCACAGAAGGTGGCTTCCACCTTTTATAGAGAGCTGTGAACGCCATAGCAAGGTAGTTCAAGTTTTCCTGGAAAACTAGTCAGCTACATTCAGAGTGAGGCGAAACTGAAATAGGAGAACGAGGCTCAGTTGAAGGAAGAGAAGAGTGCTCAACTAGCATTTGATGATATTTTGAAATTTTTGAGCAACATTTGAACCTAACCTCAATGCAAATCGCAGAAGTTTCGCTGACAATAGAAGAAAGGAAACGAGTCGAGTCAAATGCAAAGAAAATTGGGATTCGCAGCATTATGTGATATCGGATTATTTTAGATTAAGTAGTAATGAAACTGGAAAAGATATTAACTCATATGGCTTCTTGAACATTCCTGACACGGCCTTTGCTAAAGCCGTTCTTCCCAAAAAGGTCTTCGCTGAATGCGTGTTTTTTTTACAAATCCAAAATCTTCACATGCTTAATAGATGCATCGGCTTTGTTCCGTAAATGTACGTATGCAGGATGTACGTTCCGATCAATGCACATGTATATGCATTCACTTGTGTGTGCCCTTATGCAAACATGCATTCACAATTGAGTGTTTGTATGTGTGTATGCATGTGTGTGCCTTTTTCAATTAAAACAGCCTACCATTATTGTTGAATCACTGAAAAATATCTAACTGATAATGTTATTTTTCTTAATCTTGCATTAGTTCGTTCCGCAGATCCATCGCACTTCTACTGAAGAGAGCTCGAAGCGGGAACCCTTCAGATGGATCGGCTGGAATTAAGAATAGCTAGCACGTCCTGATTTGAGATTCAGCCACCTAGACGTAGTACAAACAAATCTCACCCTGGGAGATCTTGGACCTCATTTATGAAATTCAGTTGCGATATGGACTCTCCGGTGATCTGCCGTACTGTGCTCAACTCACTGAAACTAGTCAGACTCATGAATTTTAGACAATAACGCAAACTATATCGGAATGACGTTATTCGGCGTTTTTCACCATTTTCTAAGCTTTTATTTATCATTGCTTTCGTAAAATCACATGTTAAAAAAGTCAGCTAAAACAATTTTGGCGCAATGATAAGATTTCTTTTGCACGATTCCTCAACACTGGTGCGAGGGCATTTTTGAATTTCACAAGGTCCTTTAGCTGTTAGGAATTTGTTCACGAACTTGCTTGCTACGATAACGAGAGTGTGTACATAATAGACGGAACAAGGAAAGCTTTTTTATTATTATGCTCTTTTATCGCCTTCATAAATAGTATCACACTTCATTCTGATTGACGATGTCAGACCTTCAGCATTCGACTTGTGTCCTCGCCCTTGTCGCTTTACAGAGGAGGTCATCTTCATGATGTATTACAATACTGGTTGAGTACATCTCCTTGCAGTTTCATGGATAGCCGGGCTGGGCGACCAGTGGGGCACTCGCTATTGATTGGCGGAGACTGTTGAAGGCGGAGTGGAGGATCAGTACTAAACTACGTTCCCCCCCCCCCCCTTCGCTGTGCACAATTCAACAAAGAATTGTATTCAAGAGCCTTCGCGGTATTTCTGCGCTTCGTTCCTCTGGATTTCAAATGTATGGTCTGTGTCCACACAAACGAAAGATATGCCAAGCTTAATTGCTCGGCGGGACGAACACAAACACAGAAAAATGGTCAAATCAATAGCTACCTCAAAATTTAGCATGCCCTATTGCTCATGGATAGACTTTAGAAGTTTGTGTCATCTATCATAAGTATCCCAGATTAAGATCGCATTTCCCGCTATTACTAGAGGGCTGCTTGAAAAGAAAAGGAATCTGAATCTTGATTTTCGTGCTATTCATCTAACTAGGCTAATAGTAAATGTCGGCTGTAGAAGATCTTGGCAAGAGGATCTATATCAGTATAGGCAGAAAAGTCGTTAAAAGCTGCACGAGAGCAATCTAGGTCAAAGAAATACCACTTAATTTTCCGAAACTATCAAATCTTATTAACAGTTCTGCTGAATGAAGATGGGTTCATTACCATATTTCGCCGTAATAGCTTTACCTATCAGGAAGGCTGATAATCATGATAATAAATAATAAAGACTATATCAATATATATCAGTAATAATAAAGACTATATCATGATATGGAACTGACATGTTAAAGTATTATACCAATTTCTTCTTTTACACAACCCCCTTCTTGACACTGGAATTAACACTGACAAGATTCCACCCGGAATCATCGTCCTCAGAGTTCTAGTTGTGATTAAAAGCATGAAGAGAGACACAAGCATAGAGTATGATAATATCACTGCCAGTTTGCTCAAAGGTGATGACCACAATCTGCATGTATTTCTCTCAAGAGATTTACCATCCTGTCTTCAGAAGGGCAAATCCCAGACTAATGAAGGATATCGTGTACAGTCATCCTTCCAAAAAGTCTGACAGTAAGAATCTTAGTAACTATCGCCCACTGAGCTTGTTACTTGTACTATACAAGATCTTCATAAAAATCGTCCTTTTGCGCATATCAACATCTAGATAAAGCACAGCCACTTGAATGAGCAGGACTCAGCAAAATATTCAGTTGCGTACATCACTTATATACCGTGTCACGGAGCATTGAAGCCTGTTGGGAATACCTATGCCCCTTTGCTCTAACCTTTGTCGATTATAATAGAGCCATTGGCATCAAATCGAGTGTAATCCTGTCGGCGCTCAGTGACTAATGTATACCTGTCTTACTTATATACGAGTAATTACACAGTGCTATCAAATCAGCAGCGCATAAACACTACTTTTCCATCGGTCTCTTACCATAACCATTCAAAGAGGGATGAACAAGACAACACTATATCGCTAATGCTGTTCTCTGCTACACTACAATGGACGATGAAATTTTTCGACTGAGAAGAGAAAGGCATACGTTAAGATGAAGATTCCTACCAATCTTCGTTTCCAACCGGGCGACATCATCAACTTCAAAGAATTAGTGAAGTAGTGACAATGCTTAATGAACTCAGCGATGCAAGAAAAGTGATTGGACTACGCTTAAACACTATGAATAGAGCTCATTAGGAATTCACGGCGCTCAGGTGATCAAATTGAACTGGGTAGTACTTTATTGAGGGAGACCACTTCATATGACAGTTGGACAAAATAAGCACTAGAGTGAACTTCAGAAGAATGCAAGCGCCCTCTTGGAAGACCACCCGAACGATGTGAGCACGTTCCTGTGGTTAACGCCAACCGTCCGCTCCGCAGTGCCAACTTTACGTTGACGTGCTTGAAGCAGACCATCACCATAAACGACAGATGCGTGAGAGACAAACGAAGGGAAACGATGCTGACGCTCGCACTGCTAGTGAAGACGAGTCGTCAAAGTATCCAGGTACTTTGATTCGTTAATATATTATTCAGAACCTTATGTATTATAACATACACTTGAACTTATACAAACAATATTTTATTCAGAACCTTTCAGAGATCTCGTGTGGCATCTCTGGTGCTAGACGTATGTTTTGGTTTATTCTCACAATCCTCATTAGTACTACATGCCAATCGGTTCAGCCGTTCATTTACATCTAAGAGTAGCGGCGCCGAACACGCATCACTGCACATCAGTTAGAAAGTTGACTCTATACTGCAGTGATTTACACTCAGTTGCTCATGGCTGGTGAAAATGCATCACTTCATGTCGAGTTCCTTACACCTGACGTGAAGTGAGCATGTTCGGTCGCGCTACTCTTAGTTGTAAGGAACGGTTGAAGAGAATGCCATGTGTCACTAATGAGATTTGCGAGAGTGAACGAAAACGCACGTTTAACAATAGAAACATGGTACCAGACCTCTGAAAGGCTCAAAATATGCTGTCAGAATGGATCGTTTCAAGTTAGCTTTGAGAAAACAGTCGATTAGAAAGGTATCCAGTTATTAATAGGAAGATGAGTCAACGGATAATCTGTCATTTCACTATTTTACTATTGTTAGGTTAGTTTTGTTATTCCTTTTACTCTGTGAGAAGATCAACTTGGACACTCTAAAAAAGAGCATAAATCAAATCTCTCAAACTGCAGAAACCTACGTAAGCCACTGGCGTACTAAGCGTCCAAAAAGGCTCAGAACAGTTTATCTAAAAATATCAGATTATAACGAAGTTTTTGGAGAACGGTTGATTGAAGACGATTGAATATTAATGACAGAGCTGATACAATGTTTAAGCCTTTCACGAGATTTGTCATGTTCTAGTGCTAAACGTACCTTTCAGCTTTCTAGCTAACCTCATCAGTAGGACATGTCATTTTAAAACTCGACCTCTAGTATAGAAATCGACATCGAGCAGTCGCACTCTTCTTCAGGAGTAAAATTCACTTGAAACGGTGTTCTTGCAGAGTGATTGAATGTTGATTGTATTTACACGGCTTACCCTTGTTTCAACGATAGCCGCTAGTCATCGAGTGTAAAATGGCTCAGACAACATTTCTTGTTGTCAGGTCAAAATATTGTGTGCGTTCCCGCTCCCCATATATAAGCATGGCGACTGAAAGGGCGTGGGAACCTCCGATACATACGTAAGCCACTGTCGCACTAAATCTTGATGAAGGCTTGAAACGGTCCTCATAATTACATCAAAATTCTATAGCGAAATTTCTGAAGAACTAAAACTGTCTGAAAATTCACGCGTTTTATTAAGAGATAAACATTTGATCAGGTCACCTCAGCACTTTGTCGATGGCCTCGATCGCCTCTCCAATTTGATCTTTTTCGCTCTGCATTCGAGGCTTCTTTTAGAGACCTGCAAATTTTACTCTAGGCAAATTATGAATTTTTCATTATTTTTTGAACGATTCTAGACGAACTTTTCGACTGTTGCATAAAAGCAGTGTTTCTCCCTGAAATCCCCATCCTCACTCTTTTTGCAGCAATGTGGGCGGCTACAACAGTGATATAATTTGCGAGTGTGCCTAAGATAACATTTACATCATTACCAGTTGTGTTCTATGGATAATGTTTCACAATGGCAATAAAACGGAATGCTTTCATTCCTTAGCAGTAGTTAGTTTTTTCATAATTAGTAAGGTGTCCAATTGTTGGGGTTGAATAAATCAGTCACATAATAAGAAACGTTGAAATTTACTTCACCACAGATTTCACGAACAGTCAACGGTCGTCACAAAAAAGCATGCTGTTGTGTATATAGTTTCAATATAACCCTGCATCGATTTTGGTGATAGACCAGGTGAAATCTGAGAAAAAAAAAGAGTTCTAGTCTTTCTATTCTCTCGCTCTTCAACTTTTTCGAAGGTTGTAAAAATTTTTTGAACGAAATAATCCTACGAACTCTATTGAGAACATATCACAAAATTTCTCGATCCAGTAAACCATTGAATGGCGATATAAACACAGCGGAAGATTTCTACTGATGAATGCTTACAAAATATCAAATGTTGGAATGAATCTATGAGCTTTTAACGGGATGTGACCGACTGCATTTCCATTCACGCAAAAAGGTACGAATCATATAACAAATTAATTCGAATGCAGGGTAGGTATTGAAGGTTTGAAGGATAAACTCTTAGCATTAGTTGACTTCTGAGCGATACGCAATGCATTAGACTTTATCAAGCATCATTAGAGGTGACTGAATACATATCTGACCTTACGATGACTCGCGGCTTACCGATCTAAAAAATCCGAAATGTCATTCTCCCAAACGAATCTGGCATCAATTCGAAGATCGCATAGTATAGGCTTTGATTAGTCAGGGAGACGGAGAGTGAATTAGCGACCACGCCTGTTTTGCAGTGCTCGTCAAACTCCAACACACACTTTCGCTTTGAGTTAAATTAGGCATATCCATTTGCATTCTGTGTCGCGATATTTTGCGACATCTCAAGACAGAATTTTAGTGAATCTTCTAGCAGAACATTTTCGTAGTGCGTACTTCGTCCTCCCCGTCGAACCTTACCTTGTACATAGGTTGCAAACAAATAGAGGCTGGAAGGTCACGAGCTATCACAGTACGAACGGGGAGCCATTGCATCACGACGTCTCTTACTTTGCGCGTTACGTAAATTGATGCAAAATCTCCGCGTCGGCTGCGATTCGAATCAGCAATCAGAATCACAATGCCTAAAATTCTGTTTTTTGTCTTTTTTTAACGGCAGAGTATTAGGTCTTCAACTAGCTTCCGAAGCTGCGATCGAACAGTAATCGAATCACAATGCTAAAATTCGTTTTTGCCTTTATTTACGGCAGAATATTAGGTCTTCGACAGCTTCGAACTTCATCCAAATTTGAATCTGAAAATCTAGTAATCGAAACTATCGAATAACACTGGTTGAAGTAACCACCGATGCTTGGATGCAATTCTGCCAGCGCTCCGGCAACAAGTCAATTCGAGCAGATGCGGAAGATCTTGAGAGATGCAGGCAAGAAATGGCGCGAGGGCAACTGGATTCGGCGCAATGCAGACAAGCTTAGAAGAACAAGAGAAATCAAATTGCGCAAGCTCATCCTCTTCGTCATCGCCGCTCTTGGTTTTGAAATAGAATCGTCACCATTGATAAGGAATTTATCTTCTTGAAGAGCCAGCGTCGTCCAAATCAGTGGTTGTCATCAGGTCAACAAGGAACACAAACACTGAGACCTGATAGATTTGTTCCTCGTAACTTTTCAGTATAATGCATTTTGGTTAAATGTATTTTTAATCAGATCACAAACTTCTTACTAGTCTTGCCATCACCTTGAATTGCTTTAGCCATGAAATCTAGACCAATAAATTTTTTTTTGTCAAATCGACCACATAGGTGAATAGTGAGTCTCGTTGGAGCTTCGATATTGCTTCTTATGCAACTGTCGGAAAATTCTTCTAACTCAAAATCTACCACATAGTTGTCCTTCTTTCAGCTGAGCTCCACTTACTCTCAGAATGCTGGTTGCCTGCGTGATGTCGAACTATGCGTCCATAATTTTTGAAGCAGGAAATTTATCTGATGTGGCCTATAAAGATGCTAAAATGCGGTGTTTAAGTTACTGGATGATACAAATCTATCAAAAATGAATCAGACAGTCTTTCGCAAAGCATATGGAAGTTTTATTCCGTGTAAGTCATTTCTTCCCTTGAATTTATTATGGCACGCAGTTCGTCTCATAATATCTCAGAATGATTTAAGCGATTGCTCAGACAGTGCTTCTTAGCGAAATCACACTACTTCGTCCATTCATCGTCCAATTTTTCCTATCTCAATCTGTCTTCAGTAAGAAGGAAACTAATAAATAATCTGCTCCCAAGCCAAGAAACAAAGTTAAGAACTTGTAGAGCTGTGTGTATGGTGGTGCCTCACAATACAAACGCAGTTAATGATTCTATTCCGCATAATGTAGATTCGTTCTTCTAACTTGCTATTGTCAAATAAGAACCGCTGTCTGGTACAGAACATAAAATTCGATTTTCATAATCGGTTAGCTGAAGAGGGGCAACGTTAAGTGGGGATAAATGCACGATGTCATTTTTGAAAGACTGAACTGCAGCTGACAGTTTACCTTATTACCACCCATAAAAACCTTTGTGAAGGCGCTGACGATACAACGTAGGTAGAGAGAGCTATTGACAAATGAAACATTCGAGCAAAAGCTGCGGCACGTCTTCGGACTTCGTCGAAAGATTAACTGCGAAGTCTTCCAGTGCAAGCTGCTTAACGCTTCACCAGTGAAGAAAATGAGAATGACTTGTTGGTTCAGAACGCTATGCTTTTGTTCGAAATTTCAACAGATAACGATAAGGCTTGTGCAAATTGGTAAGAAGATTTTGCAGATTGATAGTCGCAGCTTGTTGTACAAACTCGTATAGTGATTAATACATCATCGTGGCCGAGCGGTTTTCCATAGTGATGAACTGCGATATTCAGGAAAAAACATTTGATCACTAAGGTCACTAACACCGTCAACTTTGACATTTTGATCTAGAGGGCTCATATAAAAATCCACCACCTTTAGCACGTGATAGACTGTCTTTGTACGATTTTTTTGTTTTCGAATTGGTCAGAAGTGTTTAATGGAAAGCGATATGATCAACTTTCAATATCGAAGTATGCCAAATGTCTGAATAAAAAATACTTTTCTATCGAAATCTCGGTCCAGTAGTAATCCGGTAAATTCGCCTGCTCCAAACGAATGGTACACTTATTTGTATTCGTGTAACCGTTTCAAATGATTATGCCACTATAATTTAGTCACAGAATTTAGTAAAAATCATAACTAAACTCTCCGACCAACTCAGTATTGCAGATCTTCCGATTTTGTGGTTTCCGATGCTGCTTGGATTCATCTCGTTGTTCGACTTTGTCCTCCACCAGGATTTTCGGATTTATGCATGAGTTGGGATATTGATTATTGATGCATGAATGGTGTTTCAATGTTGGCAAAATTCGCCTCTTCAAAAATTTCATAATAAAGCAAGTTTTCCATCGTTTTGCTACCACTCTTTTTATGGTAGGGTGCAATGTGAATTGTAATCTCAAAGATGCTGAGATTTAAGCAGCACTTAGAATCCAACACGGCTTCCCACGTGTGACTGCTCTTAACAGAAGCTCACGTGCTTCGCACTCCAACATTGAAATTAGCCCTCTGCCTTTCTCTTAACCATGATTCAGTAGTACGGGTGTTATCAGAAATTGCTTGTCAGCGGGCATGATCTGAGAAGCAGAATTCTCATGAAACTTCGCCAAGTTAAAGCTACTGTCAAAATCACAGCTTCGTCAACGGAATAATGTGAGAATGCAGATGAGTGGCTCTGGGTTTGAAATTTCGGTACTTTTCCAATCCTGACCCTGTTAGGTTTTTCCACTTTTTAGTACAATGGAGGGCTTTTTGAAATTTTTGACGGACTTTCCTTGATGGTTATAGATAACATTACTATAAAAGTTTTATTCGGATAGCTTTTCTGCGCCTTCGCTTTCTCTAGAGTCGGCAGCCGCGGATTAACTTGGACGATATCCAAGCCCGAAGAAGGCAAAAGCAATGAAAAATACTTAATCGGATACTTGGACGGTCCGCCTCCATGGAATGTGCAACCTTCAACGTTTTCAATTCGCTTCTACTAAACAAGACTGTTGTCCGAGGTGGAAGCTTGATTCAAGCATGACGGCCGGCGCGAGTTCCATATAGTGATCTGTGTAACATTGGCAGCTATGAGTACAACTGATTAATTCTAATTACGAACAACTATCCGCTCAACGTGTAGTTCGTGGTTCTCGAGGATGAGTGTATTCCCACGGAATTCACTCTACAATTCTTTTGGCCCATCTGTCGTCTGTATTTTCTACTATAAGGCTGGCCTATTTGAGTTTTGCTGTCGAAGTATGTTCTTCTGCATTACGTAGATGAGATAAATTTTGAAAATCCAGAGTTCTGAGAGCTGATTAACGTTGTGAACGCCGACTAAGTTGCACATGACGTCGTTCAAACGCATTGTAAGCTGTTTGCAGTACTCTCAATCTGGTTGAATATGACGTTCGATGAACGCTGAAGGTAAACGTGCATTGTGGTCCTCGTGTTCGAAACTGTTCAATTCTGTCTCTTCCAGAACTCGGTATTCACTTAACTATTGTGTGATTCAGTCTTTTTCTCGTTTTGTTGAGCCCATTGTGCATCATCTCCGTCTCACTGGTGCCTTTCGAAAAGAAGACGTCTCAGTCGCAAAACGAAGGCTTGATGAGAATTCCCATTAATACATATTCCATTCCTGTCCAATGAAAAAACTTCAATATTCACTGCGGTGCGGTGGGGGAAGACTTTAGTTATATTGTACCGCCTTGCCGAACCCTCCTGCAAACAGACATGGTAAGGAGATACTGACAACATATTATAAGCCTTTGATGAGAACTGTTATGGCACTTATAGTGTTAGACAAGCGGTTTAGCCTTTTGATCTCATCAGCAGCACGATGTCTTTTGGTTGATCCAATTTCTTCTAGGGGAGTGTACCTCCTATCTATTAAAGAATCAACGCCGAACTAAAACACTGCTCGCAAGATCAAGATCACCCTTCAGCGCAGTGATAAAAAATCATTTCATGTCAGGCGATAGGATCTTTTGACATTCCAGTAATTAAAAATCGATTGCTCATGGCTGAAAAATCAAATAACATTTTTTCTCTCGGCTGTTTTTTAGACATCGCTCGAAGTCAATACATCTTGAAAGCATATTTTATTATATAACAGACCTTATAGAAGAATTAAAATATGCTGTCAGTATACATCAATTTTGGGAGAAGTCTAAAAAACACTCGAATGTACAGGTAAGGAGATCGTCGTTCAAATACTTGGTGTACAATCCAAAAAGCGGTTGCCCAAGTGATCCGAAAAAGTTTCAAAGAGCGACAGTCACCGCATTCATGGGCAACTGAAGTGTCCATGCAGTATGGAACCTCTCAGCAATAGAGTCGCAAGCGGTCTCGGTTCCTATTCTACTGGTTTGCTTAAAAGAAAGCAAAGAACATAATATTTTTTCTACTACATCCTATGACACAGGCGACTGGGATTTCGAGCGCAGCTGCATTCACGTGGCTAGACAGAATTCAAGCGCCTGTGGCGCACTGGTGGGAGTTGCTCTGCAACAGACGCGTGTTTAATCAGTCGATGGTCGAGAGTTCGATTCTACGTTCAAGGCTCACAAAGTCTTTCATCCCACTGTGGTTGGTTAATTAGTACCAAACTTGTTTGAAAGTATAGCGGCACTGCCTTGATAAGCCACCGAGAGTCATGGCAGAAGCCATATATGCAGCGGTAACCATGTTAGGAAGCCATGTGAGCCTTAAGCGCAGTAGTGGTGATGCTTATCATCTCTAACACCCTTCTGAATCAAACCAGCCTAGCCTTTAATCAACTCAACGTACATATATCGGGTACCAGTTCATCTGAGAGCAATACACCTTCTTCGATCTAGTGAAAACGCTTTAACCCAGTAGCCCAGCATTCCAGTGAAAATCAGTTCGTTCCGCATTCAACATATTTAAGATGAGAAAAAAAAACGTTCAAGTAACAGCTGAAGCCACCACCAATAATTCGAAGACTTGCGTGAGTAAATGGAGGTGCGAATACGAAGCGAATACAAAAGTTGTTGTAATTCGCGTGATATTGCAAGATGGGTCTTATAAGCTAAATGCGTCAAAATCATGGAATACTGTGGCTAAGCGTCTAGTGTTGTCTTGAAATCCAGTCCTGAAAACTACATTCATTAAACCTATACAGCTCGCCATCAACAGTTTCATTTGCAATTTTGGAGGTATTCAATTCAAAAAGCTTCAATGAACCAGCAATTACTTCGAACTCTTTTTGTAATTGCAACTTTTTAAGTCATTATTCAGGTGCAATTTGGGCTACAAATACTTCTCTATATGCTTTGATTGAAGCGTTTCTAATAGTTGTGTTCTTTAAACTACATACTTCTTCTTATTTAACTCCCCACTAATCCACTGAATATGTGTGAAGTAAGATTTTTGGTTTGCTTGTATAGTTTCGCTTTTTTATATTTTCTATTTTCTATACGCTTTTTTATATTTATATTTTATATTAATATTTTTGCCTGTTTTAACATTCTTTTTTCAAAGCTGGACTTACAGAAAAACTGACTGCTTTTTAAGCATTCTGTATATACAATAGGCTTAAGTAGAATGTAAGACTTTGGACTTTAAGCGGAAATCAGACACGCGTTTTACCCTCTCCGCTGGCGTATTCTTCATAACATTGAACATTACTGAGCATATAGCTATGACTTTGTGTCACTGTTCAAAAAAGGTTCCAATAAAAAATTTTTGCCAATTCCAGATATCGCTTACGTCTTTTCATAACATTGTTCTCTAATCATTTGAAATAGAAAAGAATGAGTCTGGCTCTCCACGAGTTTTCCCTTGCGAAATCGGAGAACAACCGCAACCAGTTCTTCTCAACGCACTGGCTCGCTTCTTCACGCATTTCCTCACAGATCACAAGGTTCCTGCTAATGGAAAATTAGCGAGACCGTGTTGCTGATCAAATAAGTAGACTTTCCGATATCGGCAATTGCTGCCCAATCTGCTAGCTGTCCGTCGTCTAAAAACTTTTCACTCGTGTCATAATGAACGTGGTTGACAAAACACTTGACGAAGGAGAACCATGCGAACAAACTACAGGCTGTGGATAGCCAAGGCAACCCCACTAAGTGCACAGGGATTTTTATCAAACTGTATAAAGATCTCACAACAAAAGATCACTAGAGTATGAAAAACCAAGCTGTTTTAGGTGGAATGAGGTCCGTAGTTGTGGCGACGTTATTGTCGCTGTTGATAATGAGTTGAGATTGTAGTGCGAGTAGTTGGTTCATAGTTCGGCAACACTGCCTTCTTACAGCCTGGACGTACAGCTTTTCGGCAGGCTCAGAAGAAGGCGGCAACTTTGAGATATGAGCCAACTACTCCTACTGTGATCTAAACCCAACATCAATAACGACATCCACATCGTCACAACTAGGAACCTCGCGCTAGCTAAAACACTCGAATTTTTACAGTTGAATATTAACTTCATTGACGAGGTTTTAAGAAAGTAGATCTCTCGAACTATTGAATTATTACCATTTCATAGCGATATGGCTACCGAGGCGGGAGGAGGAGTTTGACATAGAGATACGTGAACGCCGAGATTATTCACTGTCGTCCTTCAAAATGTCATGCGTATATCAATTTGAAATAATCTGGCAAAAAGAAGCGAAGGTCGACAATTACTCCCATGTAAAGCGGCGGTGTTCTTTCCTTTGGAAAAGTAAATTTCCGTGGAAGAGACGTGCTGCAAGCAGGAATCCAGCGAGACGGTTTCTATTTTCGTTTCTTTCTCCTAATCCAAATTTTCCAATCCCGTATTCGCTCTCATTAGCCATTCCTAATCTGACATTGAAGTCTCTGACGACGAAATTGTAATATGCCTTATCATTACAGATAACTTATTTCAACTGTTGGTAAAAAACGTCCAATTCATGTTCATTAGCTGCGACTGTTGGTGAATAACAGTTGGTGACAGTGATTTTAGTATTACGCTTCAATTCGAGTCTAGGAATAGTTAGGTGAGGAAGAAGGATTTCGTATGAGTTGACGAGATGGGTGATGGACGTGTGATCAACATAGCGCACGCCTCCGACATTTTGTGATGACCCCTTTTCTCTGCGAATTACGAGCGCGCCGTTGTTCAAGTGACGTATGTCGGTTTTCCTCGTTCTCGTTTCTTGTGCCTTCAATTACACAATATTTCATGCGATTTGCTGCTCCAGGAGATGCTTGAAGATCGGATTAGTGAAGAGTGTTCTGGCATTATACGTACAGAGTAGAAAACAATCTCCATACCGTGTCGACTGCGTATTCAATAGATCCGGTTCCCCGAGTATCCTCGTAACCTTCGTATCTCGTGGTTTAGTAGTCTTTCACCGGTTGTCTCGCTGCCTGAAGCCATACACGGAGACACCAAGTGTACGGGGTACTGAGACTGACCTTATTGCTGGTTGTGCAGATTGATATTCCTTGGATTTCTGACTTAACCTTACAAGAGCGTTTTCAAGTCCACATATCTTTATGTTGTCGTTTCCAAGCAATTTGTTGGGCAACCGGTCCTAGCAGCCGGGCTTACATTCAGTTAATTCGGAGATGATATTAAAACCAAATCAATAGACAGAGCAGGAGTGAATGAGTAAAGGTGACCGACCGATCAAAGATGTTCCATAGCCAAAAAGACTCTTCCAGATTTTCCAGTCGTTTTCAAGGTGTATCTTTTCTTCGGTATTACATAGTATAATTTTGCTTTCTAGCAAACTGTGTTGTTAACAATCAAATTTATTATTGGTTTAACTCTTACAAATGTATTTCACTGAGAATAAAGCTCAACTGCCATGAAAATTATTACTTAACTACAATTCTAGAGCATACAATCGCACCTCAAAGAATACGCTCTTGAATCCTTGGTTTCTTCTATAAAAGTACTACTTCACTTGATTAATGTCAGTTATTCACTAGCTTAGGAAGATTCTAATGCCATACCTTGGGTTCCAAAAAAGACATTTTCTGCCTGCGTTACTAGCGAAAAAAATGACATTTTGCTCGCACTAGTCACCCAGCCTTTTGAATTTTACGGCCGACTTATCAACACTTTTGTAGTAGAATCTTGATCTTAAGAAAACTTCACAGCTACGAAAAGGGTGGAAGATTGCTATAAGAGGAACTACCCTGAACGTAGTTTGAGTAGAAAGAACACTCATCTGTCATAGAAATCTTTTTTTAGTATGAAAACCACATTATTGACCAAGCCCTTTCGCAAATGTTTTGATAAAATGAATGTTTCTAAGTCATAATTCAAATGACGGCGATATTATCAAGATGTTATCAATATATTCATTCAACTTATCATCAACTTTTAGCGTCAATACGATTTGTACATCTGCACATTGTACATACAATAACCACCTTGTACTTCCCAACAGATTCAGATGTTTTAATACAATAAAGCCACCTCTTGTAAATCATTACAGTCTATAATGTAGAATAATGCGCAATACAAGATTCATACCTAAACATACAGTCCTCAAGAGATTATCATTATTCACCAGTTTAGAAGTAAAGATAATGGCAGCCGACTACTATCGTTCAGCCGGTAGGATTCTCTCAGCACTCAACCTTTGAGGGAACACTTGTACAAAATGCGATACATGCCTGACTAAAGGCCTCTCCCGCTGAATAAAGGTTTTCTCTCGGACTTTTGGTAATCTTTCGAGACTCAAATCTCTGCAATTTTAGTAATATGTTTAATTTTGAAAAAGATTTCCCATGTCTTCATGAGAACAAATTCTGAAAGGCCACTGACGAATTGGAAAAACAAGGATATAGCGTAGAAAGAGTAGTGTGCAAAACGGCCGTCGGTAGTGCAACGGTTCAGCACGAGCTCCCAGAAAGAGTGAGCTCTGGGTTTGATACCCAGCTGAAGCAAAAGTTTTTGCACACCACTCTACATTATTGTGTATATTGTAAAACATATCACCGCAAGTGGTGGTGAAATTAAATGATTTCTAAAATCTGAAGCTTTTGATGTTGGTCGATCTCTGAGAGCTTTCTCGATAGCGCTCCAGATCTTTGCAGTTCGGGCACCGGATGCGTTGGCGATTTTTTGGCCACATAATGACCAGGCCGGACCAAAAACACTGCCAGAATGGATCATCTCACCCTTATAAGACCATTTTACTCGGAAAGAATTATAGGATAAAACGTCATAGTTAATTAGCTTTAACACTCTGATCCATATATTCGCCAGCCTTAGCTTCGTCCGTATCTTCGATTATGACAACCTGGAAATTCAAATTTGAATTAGTTCAGAATATAATCGACCACTGTACCTAAAATATAAGTATTGAAGGGAGTTTGATAGCAGAACAGAATCTCCGATAGTGGAGTGGTTAGCACGCATAAGTGGAAGGGTGAGACACGGGCTTACCTCTCGCGCGGAGTACTCAAACTCTTGCATATTACTGAACATTAATCTGTGTAGATTTTTACTAAGATTTTTAGTACAAAATCGGGCGACTTTGTTGTAATTCACTGCGTATTTTCTTACGAAGATTTTGGTGTATAGGTTGTCTTTACCTGCTTTGAGATGAAGCCGTCCTCAAATCGCTTGCAACTACTTATGCACAAATAGCGTGTAGTGGCACGATGCCAGTAAAGAGGCGACAAGATCAGTGGAGCTTCCTGTGGACGGTCCAAGCGCGATCGATTCTCCAAACTGCCTTTGAACTTCGCAAACCACTTTTTGGCCGTCCTTTCTGCTACCGTATCATCGCTCCAAACTCCATTAATCTTGAGCACCGCTTCGCTAATATTTTCCTCTACGAGCCATTCGTGCATGAGTAGCGAGCAAATTTGCTCTCAACACAGCTCCATCTTAACCGTTTGGAAACCGCATGGATCATATTGGTCCTTAGCGCATTCGTGCGCTAGAGCTTTCTACGGCGCACGCATATTCAATCAACAACTTGAAAACTGGAAAGTTTAGTACTGGCCCGAACTAGTGAGAAGACCTTCACACTATGTTCTGCCAGTTAAAAAAAAAACTATTGCTAAAGCGCGCATGGGGAACAATAGAAGTTTTCTGCGCAGCACACAATATCAATGGTTCGTTCTCGCACTCGTTGCTCACAAAGATTTTCATCCCCCTAGCCTGCAAATCTGTGTCAGACTTGTCTGCAAGCTTATGCAGCGCTGGGCTCGATAGATTGGGAAGCCACTGCGAGTCATTGTAATTGCCAGATATACATTCAAAGACTTCGAAGGTACTTTAAATTTGAGGACGAATGATTAACGCGTCTTTCAGTCACTGATCAACGCCGAGAACTTTCTATAATTTTTAAACGTAATTTTATTGCAAAAATGCAGATGTGTCTTAGAAAATCCTACATTCCAGTGCGACAGCTACATCCTTGGGATAGCAGACTCCCTCTTTAAGAGATCCCGCCTAGTTAGTCGCAAGGGCTTGTGGCGCGTCCACAGGTGGCGGATGGGGATAAGCGAGGAGTAAAAGCAACCGTGTGCTTTCCAGAGGAGCAGGTAGATTCATGGGACGAGCTCCCTGCCTTTGTAGCGGTGATTTCCACGAGTCAAATAGGCCAAAACACTGCATTCAAGCTGCTGGGAAGTAGATGGAATTTTGTTAAGAAGGCTTCCAACAAATAAGCTTTTTTCCGCTCCTCAGTGAAAGACTGATATGCAACCCGTGAGATTCCATCCCCTAGGTTCAGAGGCTAGCGAGCTATACGCTGGGTTTCAAAATGCTGAAAACAGCAATAAATATGGGCGTCATTCCCCTGATACCGAAAAAGCCCCCAGTAGTGCAGCATTGTATAGGACGAGCACGGAGAGGCTGCTAAAATCTCAGGGTCAAACTAGGCTATCAAAATCGAAACGGACTAAAATGAGGATCTGTACCTACAATGCACGAACACTAGCACACGAATCCGCTGTAGAAGATCTGCTGATTCAAGCAAGAAGGAGAAGGTGTGACGCCATTGGCCTGGCTGAGACGAGGAGACGCCATTTTTTTCACGCTGTTTATGACACAGGAGAAGGACTGTTCCTTGGAACATGCGATAGCAGAGGTTGTCGGCGGCGTTCCCGTCCTCTAAAATCGAACTTAGCCGCGAACTTCTATTAGTTTGAATAACTAACAATTCGTATCGGACGATTACGGTTGGAACGATCCGATTCTATGTCGACTTTGACCATCTTCGTTGCTTACGCACCAACATCAAGCTACGTGAAGACAAAGTCGAAGCGTTCTATGTGGACCTCGAAAATTTCTTCAGAGGAGACCATACCTTCTTCAAGGTTAATTGAACATAGGAGGAAGTCTGAAGATCGTCACATTGCAACTCACGGACTAGAACGGAATGAACAGGGTGAAAGGCTATTTAGATTTATCACGACGATCCCAAACCATCCATGGTAACTCACAAATCCAAAATTCTCACTCTCAACGATGGGCGTGGGAGTCCCCCAATGGAGAGTACCATAATGAAATAGGCCACTTCACAATAAATCGAAGGTTTGCCCTGGCCGATATTGCGATTGTTCCTAATTTCTACCCGGGATCAGACCATCCTCTTTCGCGCAACATTCCGTTTTTCGAGAAGAGGAGAGAAAGCCACTAAATTCAAACAACGAAGTCCCAGAACTACCATAAACTGGGATGTATTCAAATCACTAGTCGGCTCTTGGGGCGATACCGTTGTCGACAACATCCGCGAAGAATACGATCGGCTTGTTGAACATAATCACGTTAGAGCTATAAAAACCGAGAGTTCTAAGGTCACGAAGAGCAGCTTGCCTCAGCATGCACTCGAGCTGATACGTCAATGTGAAATCGCACGAGCTACAGGCAACCGAAACCTAACGTCCAAACTTGCGGAACGCTGCAGAGAAGCGATAAAAGAAGACCTCAAAGAAAGACGAGTAGCAGTTACGGCAGAAGCTGCAGAAGCTGGAAAGAGCATTCGCAAAGCCCAGCGAAGCTTCGCCAATCATAAGACCAAGAAGATTGCACTCCAGTGCCCTGACGGGAAAGTCACAGCTTCCAGAATGGCTATGGAGAAAATCATCCACTAACACTACTCGCCTCTCTTCGCTAGCCATGCCCTCTTACCGTCATAAAGATTGAAAGAGGGTAAACATGTCGTTTCACTGGTCCTCCCTTCCGAAATCCGACATGCTATATCGTTAGTGAAGAAAAGCACAACACCCGGTTCAGGCAGGATTAGACCAGAGCACCTGAAGAACCTGCCGCCAGTTCTCATCAACACTCTGACTTAGCTCTTCAGTCGCTATCTGCCAGAATGCAAAGTTCCCATTCAATGGAAAACCAGCAAGACCGTACTGTTGTTCAACAAGGGAGACCATCGAATAGGAATTTATCGCCAAAGCTGCTTGCTGTCCGTCGTTTATAAACTCTCTGCTCGAGTCATCCTCAGCTGGATTGGTAGAACACTGGATAAAGGACCGCCATGCGAACAAGCAGGGTTTCAAAAAGGATTTAGCACCACATCCACACTATTACAAGACCCATTGAAGTTTCACGAGAGCACGAAAAACCACTTTGTCTCACTTTCATCGATCTGAAGAAATCTTTGATTCAGTGGAAACAAAAGCGGTTATAGTGGCTATGGATAACCAGGGCGTCCCTACTCAGTACATAATGATCCTTCGTGAGCTTTATAAAGATTTTACAACCAAAATATGCCCAATCTACAACGATATTACTGTCGGCGTATGAAGAGGGGTTCGACAAGACAATACAATTCCGCCAAAACTTTTCACTGCCACAATGCAAAACGTCATTCGAACATTAGAATGGGACGATATGGGAATGGAAATTAACGGTCGATAATTAAACCACTTTGCTGATGATATCATCCTCATAACACGAAACATCAGCCAAGCGGAACAAACGTTGACCGAATTCGATAACGCCTGTGGAAGGATTGGTCTCCAACTAAATTTAACAGAACGGTGTTCATGAGGAACGGATGGGCTTCTAATGCCCCATTCACGCTCAACGGAACGGCAATATCCGAATGCTCCATTTACGTCTATCTAGGTCGTGAAATCAACATGATGAACGACTAAGCTCCAGAGTTGAGCAGGATGAAACGAGCGACTTGGGGAACGTTTAAGAGCATCGAAGATGTAGTGAAGAAGACAAAGAACATCCGACTCCGTACCCACCTTTTCGACTCCACGATTATCCTCGCACTAACATATGCAGCAGAAACATGGTCGATACGTAGGCAGGACGAAGGATCACTTGATGTTATCGAACGCGCAACTGAAAGATCGATGCTACGAGTATCCCGTATCTCGCAAATGAGAGAAAGGATCCGAAGCTACGATCTACGCCAACGATCGAAAATCAGAGACGCCGTTCTACACATCAAGATATCAAAAATAAGGTGAACCGGACAGGTGATGCGCTTCAAAGACAACCGATTGACGAGAGCCGTTACTGACTGGGTTCCTCGGGATTTCAAGAGCTCTACAGAAAGTCCATCGACCAGTTGGTCCTATTTCTTCACAAAAGCTATAGAAGAAAGATATGATACTCAGCGAGTTTCTAGAGCAAAAAGGGCCCACTGGGGTGCGCTTGCACGCGATAGGGAAAAATGGAAGAGTTGTTGGTACCCGTTCAAGTCACTCGATGATCAACGGGATGACAGGAGATGCAGGTGATGATGTCATAGCCATTTACGGGTCATACATTTAGTTGCTTGCAGCAGCGCTGTGCATGGATGTTTTCTTGAACGTCAGACATACGCTAAAAGTGAAAATAATACGCCCAAAAGTAACATATAAATATGGAACATTTAGTTTTTAAACTATTTAATATGACACACTATCACATTTTATTGCCGGATCCTAGTATTTCAAGTATTTGATTCTTTCCACGCATTCGTCCTCCTCAAAGACCTTCGAATACTCTGTGTCTTGTTTCGACAGCCGTTTCAGTATTTCGCCTTTTTCTTGAATGCCGTAGAAAATTGAGAGGATATATCCTTTGCAATCTGGTGACAGTCAGCTTGTAGCGTTCCTAACGTGGTAGGTAAGAGAATTTCGAAGACGGGTTGAACCAAAACATACCATTCAGTAATCATTCAACCCCTCTCTTTCGAAACCTTTTCACTACACAATAATCAAAACAAACCATTTTAAAGAACATTTATCACGAATAAAAAGGTATAATAAACCTACCTGTCTATTACATTTTGATCCAAATCAGTTGGATTTAGTCTAACAATCCCATCAGCTCTTCCCTCTTCACCACCATGTCAGTCTTTCCTGACGTTCTAGCAGTTCGTGATTCAATTTCTTTTCGTATCACTTCTTCCAGATCAAAAAAAAACCTTACGACCATCTTCTAAAAACGTTTCACGTTGCAACATTAACATAAAAAAAAACAAAATCACGAATTCATTGGCCCGCTATCGAGGAATTCAATAAAAAAAATGGAAGTGAAAACAAACTATGGACAGGAAAGAGACATATTGGAAGATTCTGGGTAAACCTCTCTGCAATCGCAACAGCGCGAAATTAACTATGGCGTAAAGGGTAAGAAAAAAGTGAAGGCCTCTTCAACTTAAACTAATGCTTCGCAGAGAATAATGAACTTTATCAATTGGCTCGATATAGGTGAATAAAGCTTATACTTTTCTGCTAAGCTAGAGAAAGTTCTCTCACACATCTGAGATGAAATGCAGTGTCTAAACACTCAGCCAATCTACTCTTCATTATCCCTTTTTGCTTATGTTTAATACTTGACCATTTCGAGATCGTGGACCCATCTTCTCTGCATCTGTATCCCTCCGTATGAGAACGCACTGAATGTGTTATTGCATTATTACACTTGTATTATTGCTGCTATTTTCCTATACTAAGTTATGTGCAGATAGTTTTTGTCATAAGTAGGAAAATAACAACAATACACAGTATTACGTTCAATGCGTTCCCATTCAAGGGGTTGGGAGATGCAGAGGAGGAGGGTTCAAGGTCCCGAAAGGGTTGGGCGAAATGAATAAGCGAGCCTCGTCCAGCAAGACAGAATGGTTTCCACAGTCCACAAACAATCAGACAGTTCATTTCGAGTGTTTTCTTAAGACCGCGCTCAAAATATAGTACACCTGATACCTATTTATGAGCCATGATTGTGGCTATGTTATAGGCACTTCTACTATGCAAGCAGTGTTTGTCAATTCCACACTCAAATTCAAGTTTTTGAAAAGCTAAGCTTTCCTTAGATTCTGTGAGTTATCAATCCTGCAAAATTTCAAAATTGCAAGAATGTGTCATAACCATCATACTTACCTTCAATGTAATTAGAAAAGTCTCTCATGCCTACATGTTTTTCGAACTAATCACAACCACGTGCAGTGATCTGGGTACAGGTGTCTCGCAAACTCTGCTTAATATGTATAGATCTCAATGCATGAGTCAGTACACTTGCCTATAAGTTTGCTCTTTTAACTCTGCCTTTTTGTGGTCTGAATGATGCTAATGATACCCAAGGCACAGGAAAGCAATCTCACTCCTTCAAAATAAAAAAAGACAATCTACAACAATTTTTCTTTTATCCTTCTGAGGGCAGTATGATGTAATTATACGAAGAATGTTTGGTGATATAAAAACCTTCGACCTCAGGCGGGAACTGAAATCACTCTTCACCCGCGGGCGAGTGCTATCACTGCACCACCCACCCAGGGCCTTCACCTTGCCGCCATTCTTTCTTACCTGGGTTTGATGCCAATAAGAGAGCTTGCCGATGGTTTGAATAAAAAAAGAGTGGTCGGAAAGCGGAATGATGTAGCGGTCACGCGTCCCAGAAATACGAAAGGCACGTTCAACTACGCAGAAAGTTTTACATATCACTTAAGATATTTATGAAAAATAATGCCTGGAACAGAGCTATAAAAATAACATACTCAGATATGCCCTCGCAGAAGGGTTGATAACTGTATCAACGTGTTTGATCAGTTGTAAACAGGAATTCTAGTACTGAAGTTGGGCCCAATGCCATGAAATGAAAGCGAGACCACATCGATGTTCGTCCATTGATTACCGTCGATGAAAATCCATAGCCAACACCTCCTTGATAAAAAAAATCAATACTCAAAAAGTCAGCATATCTATGAAATAGAGACTGAGACATAAATCTTCTATCATTAAGTCTGTTTCAATCGGAAACTAGATTGATTGAAATTATCAGTTTCTTGACGCTTAATTTTGCCTGGCCGCGTTATCGATCTACTCCTCACTTTCGTTCAAATGTCACAAGCATTGAACGCAAGGCGTATAGTCCGGGATGTTTGCTCAGTTGATATCGCATAGTGATTTCTGGTGATTTTCGGTCTATAAATCGAGTCCTTAATATATTTCCCTTGTCTCTTCAAGGTTCCGCATAAACGCTATGTTCCTCTTTCCATCCCCACATTCTTTTCACTCTTGTTTTACTGCCCTGTTGCCGCAAGAGACATCTCTAGTGACTAGCTTCAGTTTGCGCCTTTGATGACTTATGTTACCCAGTTTTCTTAGTAACGCAAGAGTCACATATGACTTACGCCGTAGCCAATGTGTCAGTGACGCCTGCCATCGCTTGGGAAGTCAATTCAAATTAGTTAAACAAGGTCGTTAACTGCCGCTGGTCTAAGAACACTGAATAAAGACCGATGATGAAACGCGCAAAACGAATTCATGCTTTCAAAGATTATTGAAAATTTCACACATCGCCAAATCACCAAGATACTGTAATTTTATAAGAGATAAAGCTCATGGTGCTGATGAGTCCCAACAAAGCGCCATATATTCAACTTCATCATGGATCGCTGAGGATGACTAAATGCATAATTGGCCAATACAATATTGGCGGTGGGCTGCCGACGTATCAAGAAAGCGCTGCCATTCTCCCAAACAAGTCGGGCACCATGACCTAGTTGGGAGAGATCGGAGGCTTGGTGAACCATGAAAGCAGGATTGAACCATCAATCACGTGTGTGCCGCATCGCAATTTTAACTATTGAGCTAGAAGCGTTCTCAAAGGTCTACATTCGGTGGTTTTTACCCAGTAATGGTGAGTGATATGCGACACTTTCGACGTCAGGCGTTAGTTGAACCCGCCTTTCGCTTACACCGTAGCACGCACTACCACTGCACCACCGAGGTCACCGCTTTGCTACCATTCCATAATTAGTTCCAACGCCGATATGTGCTTGGCAGACTAAATCCGTCGAACTTTGTTTGCCGACAACTCCAGTAGCTTATAGTTAAGCGAGAGATATCAAAGCGGTGGATTCGGTGGGATAGCGGTCAGCACTAGCTCCCAGAGATGGCGGAAAGTAGCTTCAACTCCCGAGTGGGGCCGCAAGTTTTGCATATTGCTTGTCATTACTATATATATAACTCGCTTGCACATCGTCCCTAAACTTGATCTTTTCCTGCAACAGATAGTAGAATGTATTCCGAGGCGGCATCGTTCCATGAATAAACGGCATGGTAGCTGAAAATAGAAGTACCATAGCACCACGATGACAGATCTCGACTTGAGAAAGGATGCAAAGCAAGAAAGCTTTGGTATAACATCGAATGGTGTCAGTTAATGGATCAAAAGAAGTCCAAAATGAAGAAGATAAAAAACAGCAGAGATTCTTTGTGGGCAGATGTAATACTGAAACGAGCTGTAGAACTCCAATTTCAAGCAAGATTTAGGGCAAAGAAAATTCAGCGAAAAAAGTACAAAAAATATGCGTTTTTCTATAAGAACTTCAAAAACATGACAAAAGGTGAAGAACGGGTTCAAAGCTATCAAACTCGTTTGGGAGTACCTTCGTCAAACACTCAGGACATTAACAGTGGAGTACCCCACGAGAACAGTAACATTGGAACAATGTAGTGTAAAAATTCTGTACTTATCCGTTATCTGCTCTCCTTTTCGACTCTTCATGAAAAGCTTATTTTGCGATTGTAAATAATGTTTAAGTGATTACCCGGTAGCTTAAATTAAAAAAATTTGAATGGTGTAATCCGTCTCAAAAAAGACCTTATTATTGCGCTGAAAGAGCGAAAATAAGAATTAGCTTCTCTTTCGAAGATCTATCGTTGATTAAAGGTTTTCCGTTAGAGTTTAAGGGATCAATAGACATATAGAATCTTGGAAATTCCAATGACCTACCTGGTTTTTGAAATGGATTTCACATTACACTGCAAGAGCTAAAACAAGAGTGGGTTTCGCAATTGGGTTACTTCAATTATCCGCTCCTCACTTCTATATCCCAGGAAAACGTATTTCATGGTCGTTTTCAGTGTCCAAATGGCTTTTCGATAGCTCAGATTAGAAGGATTTGCGTAAAGTATTTTATGTTCAAAAGGTCTTTTTAATTCGCTGGAAAAACAAAAATAAATCTTTGTCCCTCATTCCAAGATTTCTCGCTCGACAAAGCTTTCCCTTCGGAGTTCCAGCAACCAGTCGATAGATTAGTTCTCAAGAATTCCAAGAATTAAATTAGTTTTGGATATGGACCTTGTATTACGGTGGAACAGCAAAAAGAAGTTTGTGCTTCGCAAAATTACAAGAAAGCGTCAAGTGCGAACCCAATTTTCTTTTGGTTCTTACGAAGCATTAGAAATCCCGTTCAAAAAGCCAAAAACATTATTTGAATTCTTAAAATTTGATCTATCGTTTGGTGGTTAAAATTGTATGTGACTCGTCAGCGAGAAATCTTCGAATGAGAAACGAAATATTACTTTTGCTCTTACAGCGCAACAATAATGCCCTTTGGAGAGCTAGATACACCATTTAAATCCTTTTTTTAAGCTATCGATTGAATATTTGAACATTGAAACGATCGAAAAATACGTTTTCCCCAATGGAACGAAGTGAGAAGAGAATAGTAGAAAAGATTTATTGATGTTCGTTTTTATTTAACCGCTTATAGTGATGGTATGATGTTTCAAATATATACCCATTGATGTTAGAGCAATGTGCAAAACTATATGTTATATATAGTATATATTTGAAACATCATACCACCGCTATAAGCGGTTAAATAAACACCAACATCATTTGATCTTTAATACCCTATATCTGTGAGCGTGACTGCGTGTAATGTCGAGACCGACTACCCGGGCCAGGCCGTTGACGGCTGGCGGCTGGTAGATAGGTGCGCTGAAGTGCAGAAAGGTCGATGTGCAAAATGGGCGTCGGTAGCGTAACGGATAGAGCACGCATTCTCTGGAAGAGTGAGGTGCGGGTGCTAGTCCCGCCTGACGCGAAAGTTTTGCACATTGCTCTAACATCAATGGGTGTATATTAGAAAAGATTTAGCTTTGCAAAATCCAAAATACTTTTGGCTTTTACAGCGCAATGCAAACTTTACGTTGAAAACAAACATATTATTAGAATCCTTGAGATTTGATCTATCGACTGATCACTTTAATTCCAACGGAAAAGCTTTGGTCTGCGAGCAATCTCTCAGTGAGAAACAGAATTTTATTTTGCGCTTTTAGCGCAGTAGGAAGGCTTTTTTGAGGATAAAATGTACCATCAAATTCTTTTGATTTGTGCTATCGAACAGTTATTTGAACGCAGAAAAAGAGAAAGTACCAACAATCCTAGCAAACTTGCTAAATCTAAACATGAACCTGAAAGGTTCAAACATAAAGTCAAAAAGAACAGTTGCTGAAAAGTTTTAGAATCTCATTCTATTTGTTATAATTGTCATAATGATAGATTTAAAAATGTTTCAGAGAAGGCTTTAGTGAAATTGCACTTTACAACAAAACAATGGGGGTGAATATTCTGTCTTTATTGATGAGCTAGTACGAGGTTTTCATGGAATTTTATCATTACGCCTAACGAACAGATAGCGTGTGGTGTAGAGGTTAGAGATGCCCTGCGAAGCACAGGTGGTCGATAGCTCGGTCTTGCTCCTAAGGCTCACAAAGCCTTCTATCATTCCCTTCGGGGGTCAGCAATTGGTATCACACTTGTTTGAGGACATAGCAACACTGACTTGATACACGACTATCGCGATACTTGCAAGAACCATAAGTGCATTCAATCACCTGTAACGATGCCACGAATGGAGTCGAATGCAGTGCGCATTTCTCAGGATCATTGACCAACGCCAAAAGCTTTATCCTTATCAGCGATTCAGCGGTTTCGCTAACATCAAAGCCGCGATGGTACTTCTTGCCATGAGGTCTTCATAGCCGTCACATTAAAACGTCTGCAATACGGTAGATCATCGCACGAATAAAGTTTCCTCCTGACCGTCGCCTTTGCAATATATAACGCTAGCCACGCCTAAAAAACCTAACATTGTAGAGTGCTGTGCAAAAACGTTTGCGTCAGCCGGGATTCGAACCCAGATCTCACTCTTTCCGGGAGCGTATGCTAACCGTTGCACTACCGCCGCTCGCTTTGCACAACACTCTTATTTACGCTACAACGCGTACGCTACAGTACTCCACATATTGGGTATACTATAAGATCATATCACTGCAAGTGACAGTCAAAATAGAAAGAATTTAGACTGATTATCGATATCCAATGTCTGTCAACACAAGGGGGTTCAATGCCGATAGCGGCTGCCCCGCCAGACCGTCGACGGTTGGTTGTTGGCAGACAACGCGTTGTAGCGTAAATAAGAGTGCTGTGCAAAGCGAGCGTCGGTAGTGCAACGAATAGCATACGCTCCCGGAAAGAGTGAGATCTGGGTTCGAGTCCCAGCTGACGCAAACGTTTTTGCACAGCACTCCACGTATTGGGTATACTAATAACATCATACCACTGCAAGTGGCAGTTAAAATAGAAAGATTTTCGACTAATTAACCTAACATTATTCGGCAGTTCTCCAAGTACAACATACCTGAATTCGAGCCACAGATCCTGAAATTTTTCATGATCGTAGAAGCAGCGATTTCTCCAAAGGTCAACAGTCTCCAATCTCATTACTGATGTGAACTTGATATTCTGTATAAAAATTGTCTTGCTACAGATATCGTCTCGATGTAATTTGCCAGCGAATTTCAGATAGTTAAAAAAGGGTTTTAGACAAAGAGGGGTGCATGTGACTGAGATATGCAATCCTCGCCTTTGATGTTAGGGTAACTTATCATTTGAAGACCATAAGCACCGTCATGCTCGCCGTGCCACTCGAAATCTCACTCAAGTACTGCGACTGCGGCGACGTCCCTCCACGAATTTCTGCTGGCGCAGACCGTAGTGGAAATTAGCTCAATTATTACTTAAACTGAAGTTCTGAGGAACATTATCATCACGAAATGATGGAATATTATTGAAAAGGTTCCAACAAAGATAATTATGCTAAAAAGAATGCTTATATGCCAAAAATTAGTTATGTTTGAACGAGAAAACCACACCGCGGTGAAAGGAAACATATCTGCAGCTGATATACAACATCTGTTTCTTCTGTGTAATTGATGTTTTTGTAGTTACTTGTTAGCTTGAGAAATGCTGATTCTCATACTGGTTTTGTTCCTGCTTCGATCTCCACATTATGTTTCACTAATCACGAAAAAGTAAAGTTTTGCAACAGCAGCCTATTTTTCAACTTTACAGCTGAATTCCTGATATTATATAGCAAAATTTGAGTTAGATGAGGTTAGATTACTACAAGAGAAACACATAAAAACGTAATTTTAGTGAAAAAACAGCCCAGTTCTTCAAAAAAATCCACTATTCCTCATAAGTTGAAAGGAATGCAGTGCAATGGGTAGAATGTGCTCGTATTTCTTTGCCTTTTCCACTAAGCAAAGTTCTTTTCTAGATTAATGGTAATCATCCAGCTGTTCGAAAACTGGGCTTTGCAGTACTGAGCCTGTTTTATGAGGAGACTTTTACAGCATGTCTTGATAACAAAAAAAATGACATTTTTCTTGTTCAAGAAGGCATGTGGTGCAGTGGTCAGTGTTCTGGGTTGCACATAACGTGCGATCGTGCGCTCGTAGGGCATCACGTCTTCCATCCTTCCGAGGTTGGTAATTCAGTGGCAAATTTGTCTGAGAAGATAGTAGCACAGATCTGATAAATCGGTAGGCTACAGCGAGTATTAAAAGCCGAAACATGCATTCATTCAAATCAAAGTAAGCTAGAAATCGAAGACGAATGCATAGTGCACACCTCAAAAAATGAACAAGACGACAGCTTTGTTCTTAGTCAATAAAATAGAACAAAGTTTCTTAGACTTTCATGGAAGTCTCAATTTCTATGTATGCTAATAGTCAGAGAACTCTCGAGCGTAGTCAACGATTGGCACTACATTGCAATCTGAAATATCATTTTTGTCTAACAACCATTATTTTATAATTGCTTTGGCATGTTCCAACTGAAGTGACAAAAAAGAATGTATTTTAATGAAACTGCAACAGCGGGAAAATTACGTGCTGCGCTCGCAAGGTCGATCCCGCCGACTGCAGTGCGAGAAACGACGTGACACCGCCCGCTCATCAATGATGATCCCCAAAGGGCTGAATAACATTTTATTGAATGCAGTCAGTCGCAACTGCGTTTCAAACTGCTAAATTTCTTCTGAGATATGTGGTACAAGAAGCATTGTTAAAAAAGATAGCACACTTTGTGTCCGTAGGAGAACGTTTAGACGAAAAGTTTAGCATCCGGCAAAGTTCTCCTCTAGGCACAGATTGGCTTTATAAACTTTACTACTGTAATTCCAAAAAAAGAGTGTTTTTAGCCTAAACGAGGTTGGTACGCCAGGGCCATACACCGGTGTTTCGGAGGTTTTCGGTTTCCTCGTCAGTGACCCCCGCTCCACATTAAGCCCTGCATTGAAGCAAGGAGGGAGGCGTATATGGTGATGGCATAGTGTACAATGACACTGGTCCATCATCACTTTCAGTCGATGGATTTGGCTGGTAGACCAAAATTAATCCACGCGATCGACTGTTTTTGAATCCTCGAAGTGAACATTCAAAATAATTCCAAAAAAAAAGAATGTTTCAGCCTAAACGAGGTTGGTATATGTTCAGGAATGAACAGTCGATCACGTGGATTAATTTTGGTTTACCAGCCAAATCCATCTACTGAAAGTGGTGATGAACCAGTGTTGTTGTACACTATGCCATCACCATATACGCCTCCCTGCTTGCTACAATGCATGGCTTAATGTGGGGCGGGGGTCACTGACGAGGAGGCCGAAAACCTTCGAAACACCGGTGTATGGCACTGGCGTACCAACCTCGTTTAGACTAAAAACATTCTTTTTTTTGAAATTATTTTCAATGTTTATTACGAGGTTTTAAAAACAGTCGATCACGTGGTTTACTACTATAGTTTCGAAATTGAATTACTTGGTATTATAAAGTATTGCATAATTCTCAAAAAGTCAGAAATGGATTGAAATGACAAGCAGAGGAGTTTCGCTGTTACACGTTACTTGACCTGGACTTCATATCGGTTTCTTGGTCGTAATGCACTTCATTCATCATTCAGTGCGAACACCATACAGGTGATCTGACTGTTAAAACGAAAAAATTGTGTGTACGTTTTGCCAAGCTAGCGAAAGGTTCAAACAATATTGCTTTCTCAGCACCACAGGATTTTCATCAAAGTGTAATACGTCAAAATTACGAGTGGTAAATATAATAAAGACACTCCTTTGATATGTCTTCTTAGTGTTTTTTCAGTACTAATTAGATAGTGGGCTCATATAATAATGGGCTTGATCTCCAAAGAAGGCGAAGTTGCCCAGAACGTTAGTCATTGAAGAGCAAAGTGATTTAGACAACGATATGCATACTTATAAAGGAAAATCTGAGTAATTTTCTGCTAACGGCGATAAATAAATTTTCGACCCGTCTGCTGGACAAGAACTTTTCATAAAAGTGTGTTAGTCGTTCAAAAGCATAAAACACTGGTTAGCGCAGTACATGTGAAACTCGATCTGATTTCGAAGAGAACCTTTTAGGAAAAGGGTAACATTCGTATTTCACATACAAGTTTTACTCATCAAACAGAGTTCTTTCTTCAGACTATTGGCAATCATTCGGTAGTAACTCAATATTCTAACGCGGTGCCTAATTTATGGAAAGGCCCCTTCTCTGCAGTGCACAAAAAAAATGTGATCGAGTTTCACATGTTTGGTGTCCATGTTTATCGGTTAATCTGCGCTCGGAGGGTCTAATGACCGCAAATCAGAGATCGCATACGAAATATCAATCAGCGCAAAAGACGAACTTCTGACAGTACATGAGATACAGAAACCAGAAACA
Source organism: Parelaphostrongylus tenuis (assembly GCA_019055375.1). Lineage (NCBI taxonomy): Eukaryota > Metazoa > Nematoda > Chromadorea > Rhabditida > Metastrongylidae > Parelaphostrongylus > Parelaphostrongylus tenuis. Next base: position 12,042 of record JAHQIW010000686.1, on the reverse strand, counting down.
ATATTGAAAAAACTCATAAGATACTACGTAGCTAGCTGATTATTTATGTTTCAAGAGTTGGCCACAATAGAAGGCTAGAAGACCACTTCAACACTTGGACTTCTACATAATGTAACTCTTATTCCTATAAGACGGAGTACGAAAAAGGGGAGTAGGTCCGCATGCGTTGGTTCCAATTCATAGCGTATAGGGTAAAGAATCAAACGCCTTCTAGATTATGGCAACCACATGAACTCAAGCACCAGAGTTTAAGTAATGAACATAGCGTCGTTCACGTTAAACAAATTATCATGCCGAGCTGTTCCACAATGATACAATTTGGGACCTGTAGCACTCATCGATAGAAACAATTTTGTGGAATAGTTCGCAACTTTGGAGAGTAACCTTACCCCTGCTGTTTAATCACGACTATTTGCTGGAGTGATATCGAGAACTATATGGTTTTCTGATAGTGGAATCCAGACAAGAGGTGGGAAGTGCATAGTGAGAATGAGAATCGCCTACGAGACGACGAGTCTGAATCGTATCAGATTTGCAAAAGTCTGTGATGAAAATGAAACTGTTATGTGTGACATTGCTCGAATATCGTCTCTCTAAACAAATGATAGCTTAGTTGATAAATTGTTTCTTTCAAACATTTAAGCATAGTCAAAATATTCTATAAGGTTGCAATCGTTTGCTTTCGATCCCTAATTAATTGGCATTCATCGAAATGCAAAGCACAAAACTTGAGGCAACTGAATATGTTAGCGATCCCAATTTAAGAATGATGTCGAGTGTAATCATGTTCTCTGGGACAAACACTAGTCGTAACAAAAAATTAAATCCATGGAATTTCAAGCGAGGAACTATGAGAACATCAGAAAGATGCTAATCTGGTAACAAATCGCGAGTAACGCATGTGGCGCATTAGTCACATGTGCTCCGAAATACATATGTGGTCGCTCAATCAATAGTCAACAGTTCGATCCCGCTCAGGGTTCACCAGATTTTCATCCCTCTGGGGTCGGTGAAATGGTTTCAGACATTTGTGGGAAAGGTAGTAACGGTGACATGATAGATGGGTAGGCCACCGCTAGAAATTGTGAAGGTCAAATAGGCATTGAATCCACCTCAAAAAGTTGTTAATGATTTTGAATGTATGGCGCATACCTCAGGGATTGGTGAACGCCGGATATCCGTTATTCTTTCATAACTAGCGACCGATTACTCAGAATATATTACAAATTGTCAATCTCAGCTTGTTCAATTCATTTACTCAGTTTTCGAATTCAATTTCAAATTCAATTCAATTTGCGAATTTTGTCTTAAAACTTTGCAGAAGTCTCTTCAGCGGTGCTCTATCTTATTGTGGAAATGAAAATTCGGTTCAAATTTAGCACGCAAATCTTAATTGAAAGGACATGAAGTTGTAACAGCACGCTAATCAGTCCAATGAAGAAAAGTGATCTTCTCTTTGTTGCAACAGTGCATTAAAAAGACCTTTCTATAAGGCAAATACAGTATTAGAATAGCTGTTTCATAAGCTATAGACCTTGGTCAACGCGCTTGTGTAGTATAGAGCATACGCCGTCCCTAAAGGGTACAACAGTAAGAAAAATCGCCTATTCCACTAAGACAGACGATTAAAGAAAATGTTCGTGCACGATGTAGATGAACTATAACTTATGGAATTATTAACTGGTGAGGTAAATTTCAAACTGTAGGCTGACTATTAATAGAATTTCAAATTCACCCTGGCGTGCGGTTCTGCGTTGATAAATTCGTTTGTGCACATTTCTACTATGTTATCTATATCGGATTTTGCTGCATATAATTCACTGGTCGCCTCATCATTTTCTAAAATTCAGTATTTATAATGTTTCCCTTTCAGAATGCTTTTTCTTGGATAAAAAAAATAGCGTGTCAACTTTTTCTATAATCTATTTTTATACGTATCAAGGGTCAATGTGAGATACGACCACACGAGGATGTTGAAATTTGAGGGAAAGTTGGATTCCCAGATGCTCTTCGAATAAGGCATTACCCTTTTTGGTGATCTATCTGTTATCCACTGCATGCATCAAAGTCAGTTTCTTATCTATTTTTAGACCATTTCCTCTTTCATATCAGCAATCATCAGTCAATCTGTTATACTCGTCCAAGCCAAAACTGCAGTCCTCAGTCCTATTCCAGGATGTTTTTCCAAGAAAAATTGACTGAGACAAAAGCGAAGCAAACGCTCCTGAACAGCACGCAAATCTAGCAAACGGTAATTCCTGGTGTATTGAGTTTCGAGTTTTACTCATTTCTCAACATCCCTGAGACAAAAGTGGGGCAAGACATATGAAGTCACAGGGTGTAACAATCTTGGAAAACATGAAGGAGAAAAAGCGTTCACTAGAAAGAGTAGGAATGGAGAAGAAAATAAGAGCACAGATTGATGTTGGTGTTCAATTCAGTGTTTTCAAACCAATAAGTATGGCTTCAAAATTACCTACTCAATTTGGGTGACTAGCTTATGTGATCGAAATTTTTATAGATGACCCGTTATCACACACATTTTCCTGATCCATCCCTTTTAACATTCGATTAGTTTCTTCGCATTCATTTCCACAAAGGTCCTCAAACACTGTGTGATACTTCAGCTGCTGCTTGAGACTATAGCCCCTCCATGAATATTGTAGAATGCTGGTCAGTCGGTTCTTCATGGTATCATGAAAATAGCCGAGCTAAGTCTTCACCATGTAAATTTGCAAGACAACGCTGGAAAAGAAGGTCAGACTTTTCTAAAAGCGTGCCCCACTATCCATGCTCCAGCCTCTCCCTTACGGTGGCACCCGATGCGGTGCGATATCATATATGATAAGGAACTCACGGTGGCCTGCCGCTGAACCGAGTCAGGAGGATAATCCTGGACAAGTCTGAGACCAGTCTTGCACCAGTTTACCGATCCCGGAGGGATGATGGCTTGGTGAGCCATCAGCGCGAGATCGAACCATTGACCTACTGCGCGAAACAGAACACCTCTAGCCACTGCGCCACATTCGCTTCAATTTATCGACGCCGAAGGGATACATTGGCGATATCATATGACTTGGAAACAGTTACCAATGTATTGGTAGGATCATTCATAGTAGACCCACTTCCGAGAAAAAAAATCTAATGGAACGGTTTGAAAGTATTGAATTAAATCACTAATATGCCAAATAATCATTTTTGAGCCACGCATGTCATGTGGTCTCTTAAGATGGGTTGACGTTTAGAGCCCGAAACACGTGTTTCGACCTTGCGGTCTCGTTAGTCGGGCGGCTACTCATTCTTGTCTTTTGCCAATCCTGTGTGGGTGCTCCAGTGCCCACCACAAAGAGTTAGCGTCGACGAACGTTTTACACTCTATGTACACTGAAATTATCACTGAACACAGAGTGTTGCAAACTCGATTGCTCTTGACTAATATATTTAATATATCATATCTTTCGTTTCGAGTGTTTTCTTGAGACTACAGCTCAAATTTCAATATTAAAGAAATATTTTTGAGCCACGTTTGTCATGTGGTCTGTTAAGATGGGCCAGACCACACGACATGCGTGGCGCAAAAGTGATTCTTTGGCTTATGAAATTTGAGCAGTGGTCCCAAGAAAACACGCGAAGCGAAAGATATGATATAGATGATGATAGTTGACTAGACATCGCTTCTTATGACCAAGTAGGAAGTTTGTTGAGAAAGAAGTGGTTGTTCACTAGAAATACACCAAGAGGCTTTTTGTAACTGGTGTGTTTCACATGAGTCGACTGGTCGAATGACTAAAGGTGATGCTCGTCAAGCAAACAGCTTTCTGTGACATATAAATGCGACTGCATCACAAACGCCACACTCCTAGTTTTCAATGTTTTACAATACAGGAGATAACCATTTCTTTGGGCAGCACGTGAAGAGCTTTTTCAGTGTACTAAATATAGTCACAGGCGATCTTCATCTGTTTCAGTCAATCCTCTTAACAAATATCGGATCTCTACAATAGTATTGGCATGATAGCATATAGAAATTGGAATATGAGAACAAGAGATATGAACGCGTTCCATGAGAGTGGCTCGATGCGGTAGTTTGGGCAGCGTTGATTACACTCTGGATTATTCGCTAATTCGATTCCGTATCACGAGCGCATTAAGCTTTCCATTTCTTTGCGCTGCCATTCCTGATTAGCGAAGATAGGGTTCTTGGAAGCTTTTGCCGCAATGTTGAATTGGTATTGGAAAGACTTACTCAACTGGATACTTGGACGGTTCGTCTTCACGAATGGTGCGGACCCCAGCACATCTTCCATTCAACTCGTCATCTCGCGATTATCGTCCATGGTGGTGGTTTAACTCGAGCATGAGCACTGGGGCAAGTTTCATACCATGATCTGTAGAATATGGGCAGGTACGAATACAGCTGATTCGAATACAGATATGAATATAGCTGATTAGCTCTTTTAACGAACACATCCGCCCAACGCCTAGGTGGCAGCTCTTGGAGACGGGTATATTCTCGTAGCGTCCACTGTACAGTTCATTTCGTTCATCTCTCCTCTGATCTTCTCACTATATGACCGGTCCATCTATGCTTCGCTATGTATATGAATTCTTCTGGATCACCAAGTTGAGATAAATTCCTGTGATCTGAGCTGTGCAAGCCGACTAGGTGTTGTGAGTGACAACTGGTTATTAGAAGGTTAAGCTCAAGCGCTCTATGAATTGTTGGCAATAGTCTTGACGTGGTGAAGTATTAGCCACGTCTCCGCTGGATGCCAGAATGCTAGGAGGACTGCTGAATCGAAAAGTTTAGCGCGTAATCTGGGGTACGATACTTGATCGGTGGCTTCTTTGAATGGCCGAATGTGGCCAACGCTTTTTTCCTTCTTCTCTCAAACACCTCCTTCATGTTGTTCTCCAAATTCAGTGAACGACCAAAGCACACGGACGAGGAGGTCTTCGTAATCAAAGATCCATCCAATTTAATATGATCACTGCACCACTGGTTTTTCATAGACTGGGTCCTTATGCGATTTATGCGTAGTCTTATCTTCTTCCCCGCTTCGTTAAGTTCGTTGAGCACCGTCTCTGCTTCAGTGGTGCTTTTCAAGAATAAAACAATGCCATCCGCGCAACGTAGGTTTGAAAGAAATTTTCCATCGATGCGCATGCCCTTTTCGCCCCAATCAGGCGATTTCGTCATAAACTACAGTGCAGCGGTGAACAGCTTTGGAGATATCGTATCGCCTTGTTGAACCCTTTTTCCAGTTTGTATGGCAAGAGATCGATGAAAGAGCTGCATTTTTTGTGGTGGAGTTCCGATGACAATCTTTTAAAGTTCTTATATAGGATGGATCCACTACTTCATCGATAAGCGCTGATATGACTGTTTTCATTTCGACGCTATCAAATACTATTTGATAGTCGTTTTGAGATAATGGGCAGGTGGTACTCACGACAAATCTCTGTGACACTCCACATGGTTTGGATGTGGTCCATGCAATATAAACCCTGTCGAAATCCTGCTTGCTCAACTGGTTGTGCCTCACCCAATGTTATTGATATTAGCAGAGGAACGATCTTCGTAAAAAGCTTGTAAAGTTTCTTAACAAGCAGATTGGACAACAGCTGAGAAGATCCATTCGGCCACCCTTTTTCTGAATGATGACTGCGTTCGACGTCCTCCACTGGTCTGGAATTTTTTCTTTTGATGGTGAGATGTCATTGTGACGCGAAAAGTACACGTAAATTATAGCCTTTGATTCGCTGCAAATTCAAAGAGATTTTTATTAGGTCCTTCAGCTGTGCCTTCTTTCATGCTTTCTATCACGACTCGATCATCAGGGGGCAGGATCCTAGGCGGTTTTTCTTCAGTAAGGATTGCCGAATGGCGTAGACGGCGATGGTGAAAGGGAAAAGATTGGTGTAGAATTTTTCCGTTATCAATTCCATATCATATCGAGTTTTTTTTAACCCATCTTCATTCGTCAACGCTGACAGCGAAACACTATAATTACTCAGACTGCGACGGCACTTCTTCAGACTGGATCTTTCTTGTGCGGCTTCTAGCAGCTGCTTCTGCTGGTACCGACATAGATACTTCTGCAAAGCTCTTCTGCAGCTGGTATTTAATGTCAACCGAGCTGAATCTGTTGCATTAGGATCGAGCCTCAGCTTCCTCCGCTTTTCGGGCAACGCCTTCGTAATGGAGAAGATGCGATCGGCTTTTTGGGTTAAGCAAATGAAGTCAAGTTGGCGCACCTTTTATTCCTTCTACTAGCAGCTCTTAGTCTTCAGTCTAATCAACCTTTCTTTCACTCATTGTTGAATAGGATTTCGTCTAGATTCATTGTAAACAGTCCGACAACTTCTTCTTGATCGATGACACGAATTCGTTTCAAGCTTACGAACGAATCGTATCTTTGTTTGAAAAAGGCGGCGACTGGACCCAGTACAGAATGACGACACCACGGTTGTGTTGGACAGGTACCATCTGTATATGGCCGATTTCTGTATGCGGCGTGTCATTGGGTGACTCGCAGAGTGATATGTCCAACGGCGCTTTTCTTTCTTCCGGAAAGTGAATTCCCGTGGAAGAGACGTGCGACAGACAGAAATGCAGTGGGATGGTTGAAGAGAGCTGAGTAGTAAATGTGAATAATTTTCTCTATTGCCATTGTGGAAGCTGTAAGTGCACCGTCAGGGCATCGGAGTGCAGTCATCTTGGTCTCATAATTGGCGAAGATTCCATGGGTTTTGCAAATGCTCTTCCAGCTTCTACAGTTTTTGCCATGACTGCTGTTCATCTCTCTTTGAGAAGTTTTCTTATCGCTTTTCTGCAGCGTTTCGGAAGATCTGCAGTAGTTTTCGGTTGCATGTGGCTCGTGCGATTCCATGTTGACGTATCAGCTCGAGTTTCTGCGGTGACAGCGTCTCTTCGTGACCTTCGAGCTCTCGGTTTTCATAGTGCTGAGGTAAAGATATTCAATTAGTCAATCGTACTTCTCGTCGATGTTGTCGACAACGGTATCTTCACAGTACAAGACTAATGATTTAAACTTAAATATATTTTATTTTTCTTTTATCTTTCTTTCTTACTTTATTACTTTTTATTTTCTTTCTTACTATATAACCGGGCATGTTAGGGGTGGCTATGTAGTAAGAAAATTAAACGACGGATAAACAAAACGAACTTTAGGGTAGACTTCGCGTGGTCACACCCGACCTCGAGGACGACCATGCACACGCTGGGCGGACGTGTTTGTAAGAAGAATTAATCAGCTGTACTTGCAGCTGCCGATATTTCAGAGACACGGTACGATACTAGCACTTGCCGTCATACTCAAATCAAAACATCACCATGGACGACAGTCACCAAAAGAGACGAATCGGAAATGTGCTGCGGCCCGCACAATTCGCGAAGGTGGGCCATCCAAGTAAGTAAGTAGTAACTAAGCGTAGCACAACGAGCTGATGAGGCAGAATTTCAGCAGGGTGTTTTCTTTTCATAGACCTCATCCAAACCGTGTCCAGAATGACAGAAGTCTGTTAAAAATAACACCTGCCTCTAATCTTTACTTTTGTTAACTATTATAGAGCATAATTGTACCTTTATCTAGAGTGCTTTGTTTAGACCACGCTCAAATTTCAATATCTCTTTTCATCATATAAGGAGTGTGAAGCTCCCGAGAGAACTGGCTACAAAAAGATCGACAGACGACGGGTTCTGCCCGGCTGATGAGTCTGTAAGGACGAAACACGTTCGGGCTGTACAAGAGCCCTTACCAGACCACATGACATGTTGGCTTAAATAATGATGAAAGGATATTTATGATAAAAGTACCAGCCAATGAGTAATCGAGTGCACAATACTCGGTGTTAGGTGATTGTTTCACCTGACATAGAGTGTAAAGCGTACGTCGTCGATAACTATATATAAGCAGTGTGACGCTCCCGAGAGAACTGGCTATGAAAAGATTGACAGACGACGGGTTCTGCCCGGCTGATGAGTCTGTAAGGAGGAAACACGTGTCTCGGGCTGTACAAGAGCCCTTACCAGACCACATGACATGTTGGCTCAAATAATGATGAAAGGATATTAAAGAGCATTTGACAAAGTCAAAACAATCGCAACCCTAACATCTAATGTTCATCAATGAGTGAACCTATTTTACAGAAGAGTTTTTACAAAATCTTGGTACAACCAAACTGGAAAAATAGAGATTCTTCTTCTCCATCTCCTACCATATTATAGAAAAACGAGTAAGACAAAGCCACAGTATGTCACCAAAGCTGTTTTTCGGTTTACTACAATGAAGGCAAAAGTTGGCGGATAGCAAGTTCATGATGCCGAGCTTTTGACGTTGAGGCAAAGCATCGAAATGGCGGATGACCAAGCAAGGTGAAAGTCTCTGATATAAGACGGTGTAAGGAGTTACAATGGTTTCAAAACGAAAGTTCAATCATTGACAGTTTATGCTGAAATACTTTTTACAAGAGGACTGGTTTTCTCCTCATCCATAATGGAATGGCTATTCGGCTGCTTCCAGTTGTTTTGCCCTTATGAAGGATTTGTTACGACACACGGTTCAAGATGAATGCGTGTTCTTTAGTTTGTAAGATGTTCTAGTGTTTCACTTCCTTTCTGTCAAACGGCGACAGATGAAGAAACGATTCCTTTTGCTTTATGATGTTTCGGTTGTGAAGTGCGATTTCTATCATTCAATTAGGGATTTACTCCGTTTCAAAGAATCTTCGGATAAAACGTATGACTCTGATGCTACGAAGTTTTCCATACACGTTGATATGCTTTCCGTGCTTCCAGCTCAAGTAATAGTAAAACTGTGAGATTGATGTCGAGCATAATTTCATTTTGAAATTTACAGTGTTATAAAACGGTGTTCCTAAAAAACAACCGCACAGCGCAGTAGACAAAAATTGAGGGTCCGAATGATCATCTATACTCTTATGAAAGATCCTTGTCCACCGTTAGGGGACGTTTCTTTGTTTATCGCCATCTAACAGAAAACAGCCGCATCTCAAATACACAGCATAATCCAGTCTTCATCACATAAGTCGGGCGCTCTGCTCTGATCCAGTTCAATGAAGACCACGTAGAACCCGTAATTTGACCACTTTTTACGAGGTGTCTGACCACTGACATCGTGAATGGAATCTTCAGTGTTTCAGTAACGAAACTAGCCCGATGATCTCTGAGGAACTTATTGTTCCCAAGAATTTTTAAACCTTGTTAGAGCGTTCCAAAGTCGACATCATCAAAGTTTTTATTCGTAGTTATCAGAGGAAAATTTGCTACCGTGTAACTAACTTGCCACTACCACTATGATGACTGGTTGAAGAGCACCTTGCTAGAAGATTGACACTACGCTATGTAGATTTGTGGGAAAAAGCTAACTTTTTTTATGAGCTGTTATCATTTTTGAGCTATACATGGTGTTACAACGAAACATGTCTATTACCACTGTGAGAAATCGAACAGAAAAACAAATAAAACAGCAAAACATTGCTGTAAGAGACTAAATCAAAATAAATCTAGTTTCTATTTCATTCACAAAATCTTGTGCAGAAGGTAGGCCAGAATTCTGCAAGTCCAGTGCATAATTATTCACAAGATCAATTGTCACACGCCGAACCACACAGCAAATCAGTTGAATGTGACATTTCAGTTCAGAATTAAGCCCCAGCAGCTCACCGATACTGAAAGTACCAGCGTGGATCATGAGGCGTGCTGTATTACAAGTGCGAAAGATGGTGCAGAATCAATCAAAAATCAATGAGTGACACAAAATAGGAAGTCACTGCTGATGCAGCTGGTTTCTATCATAAGATGTGGTAAAACACAGTGACGGATATCTACTACATCACGTAGCCCTTTCAACTTTTTCTAATAAATATTTTTTTTCTGCTTGAACCAATGTATTTGTAGAAAAGTGGATATTAGATAAGCGTAGAGCCAAATGAAAGATGTGGACACGAGCTATCCTTACATATGACTGAACCAAAGAATCATTTTTGAGCCACGCATGTCATGTGATGTGTCAAAGATGGTTGACTTATAGAGCCCGATACACGTGCTTCGATCTTACGATCGCGTCATTCGGGCAGTTATCCATACTCGTCTTTTGCTAATCTCTGTCCATTCCATTTGCGCCTTCCCCACACCAAGACTTAGCGACGACAAACGTTTCACATTCTATGTCCAGTAAAATTATCACCGAACACAGAGTGGTGTACACTTGATTACTCTTGGCTAATATATTTGATACATCATATCATTCGTTTCGAGTGCTTTATTCATGCACACGAAGCGATTGGTATGATGTGTTAGATGTATTAGCCAAAAGCAATCGAGTGTACACCACTCTGTGTTCGGTGATAATTTCACTGGACATAGAATGTGAAACGTTTGTCGTCGCTAAGTCTTGGTGTGGGGAAGGCGCAAATGGAATGGACAGAGATTAGCAAAAGACGAGTATGGATAACTGCCCGATTGACGCGATCGTAAGATTGAAACACGCGTATCGGGCTGTACAAGTCAACCATCTTTAACACATCACATGACTTGTGTGGCTCAAAAATTATCCCTCGACAATATTGAGATTTAAGCTGTTGTCTTAAGAAAACACTCAAAACGAATGATATGACTGAATCGTTGAGGTCCTTTTACATTACACTGCATTAACATTGCAGCGAACAATGCTGTCGCTAGATCAGCACGAAAGTGTGCCGCAATTAGCTGAGCTAGTCATCAACACGTTATTCATAATGTTCATCAAGTTGACATTTTCACTTATACCGACATAATAAACTCGGCAACACTATTCCCTTGGGCGTATACGGGGTCTATGAAGTCAGTCTGCTCCTCATGTACATTACTTTCTTGAAAAAACTCTGGGTAACAAACTTTCAACAGACGTTCTCTACGTCGGCCACATTCACTGGGTTTGGCTGATGCTTGACATTATAAGAAAGATGTTATCAGCAAGACGAAGATGGTGTGATTGCCAACGACCAATGCTCACTCTCATGTAGCCCCATTTATACGTTTGCCCGACAATCTAAAAGGTGACAATAAATGATTTTGGCAAGAGGGTATGGCCCTTCCTAACCTCTCTCTTTGGGTCGATGTTGATATCGTTATAGAATGAAGATATCTTGAACTTGAAATTTTTGTACAATTTACGAAGAATTCTTATATACTCAGTGGGAACACTTAAACCGCTTGGAGAATCCGCAGCAAACTTTGTTCTAAATAGGACAAAGGGTTTCTTTGTATCAACAAAAGTATGAAGAAACCGTCTCAGATCTCACCATCCCTCTATTAACACATTTAGGACGTCATGGTTCATTTTCGTGCTATAAAAATTTGTACATCCTTTTCTCTCAGGAGTTTTTTTTTTCTAGACTTTGAACTACTGTTCGACTTTTTTCAGTTTCAATGTTTTCAATACTGTGCTCGATCTTTGAGAAGGTCTTCTGTGGATGTGTGATAGCGAAAATAAAATCATGTCTTACATACGTTTGCTTTGTTCACTCGGTTAGCGTCTGTGGACGGCTTTTGGCAAAACCATTAGTAGCTATTCAACAGTACAAGTATTCAATAATTGAAAAATTTCTTCGGAAATAACGGAAAAATCTCAGATAAATAACGAAAATCACGCGTTCGCAAATCGCGCTACATGCAGCGATACTAACTACCATCTAGGTGACGCGATTATTGTTATTTATTAGTGATCTTTTCTATATTCGGTAGAAAAGAATCAAATTTCTCAAAATATTCTGGCACTTCATGGTATTTGTGTACGATTGTGTGCCTAGTGTGTTTGGCTCGGAATGGAAAACGTGATATTTTCCGCTCTTGAATTCCTCATCGATTTTTTTGATAATAGCATCTGGCCAAGCTACGACAAACGATTTCTATAAATTCTAGCATATGCGATGACGATGTACCTCATTTTTCAAAGCCAGGGCCAACAGATCATCGAAAAAGGACTCGGTGGAAAAGAGCGTGCATTATAAGTACGG
>JAHQIW010000685.1:0-30850 GCA_019055375.1 Parelaphostrongylus tenuis | reverse complement strand
TATGTCATCATGCAGATCGTGTTCTTTCTTACATCCATTTCTAAACGTATTTGAATTGGAGAGGACCTTGCATAGAAATTACGTAGACGAATAAAGTCATAGAACTGATAGAGGACTTTTCGGAAGATCTTCGCCGCTAATACTTTGTTGATTATTAGAAAATCAGAACTGCTGAAAACTAGCTTTGAGTGTTAAGTATTTATTTGTTTATGGAAAAGCACAATAGATAAAGGTTTCAGTGTTGATCAATAATAAGGAATGCGTCATGCGCTAGGCTTCATTGAGTAAGCACACCTGGCCTACACAGTGACTTGTAATGATTTGCTAATGAACTTTATAAGTGCTGCAATGTTTGAATACAAGACTGGTAGCAAATGGTCGGCCATGAGATTTCGGAAGCCTGATGGGGAGGAGCGCGCAAACGAATCGAAGCTGGCGTGTTTTGCACTTACCTCAAACCATTATTGTCCTACACACTTAGCAACATCATTCTCCATGTCACAGAGAACTCCTCGGGTTGAAATTATTACCTTTTATGCAAAAACCAGATGAACAATTTTTTTCCTAAATTCAAATTGACGATCCGCGTTTTCGGGTCCAGAGAACATGAACAGGTGTGCCAGAGTACATACTACTAAATACAAAATTTGTAGCTCTTCTTGTAAATTTCACGTATGTTTCACAGAGCGTCGACCTCCAAGTGACAACTTCCCGACTATTAACGTGGACCAGATCGTAGTTAGCCTTTATTGCATTCAATAAACGGGTACCTTCACATAATCAATTCAGGATAGAGAAAGCGCAGACGCGACAGGCAAAATGTTTTGGACAATTGGTACAAACGCTGCTTTAAAGATTAGAGCAATGCGCTAGTATGCCATCGGATTAGGGTGTAAAATTTTTCGCAGAATATGAAAACGATCAAAAATTGCAGAAAATGAACAAAAATATGGAGGTATCCGTACCTTTTGCAGATTCTCGTCGTGAACTGAGTCCAAAAAAGTTCATTTTGTAGCATTCAAACGCAGTCACAGCTAACATCAGAAGTGCTATCACTACCAATAGAACACCTAGTACAATGGTCTGCGCTTGTTCTTGGTTCCACTGTTCTGAAAAAATCCTTATTTGAGCTAGTTGAAGTGTATGACAAGATACTTAGAAATACAGCAAAAGCACAATGTACTTTTGATCAACCGTCATAAGTATTTCTATGAGTTTCATATACTAAATCTTAAGGATATGTCATGTTTTGAGCCGCTAGGTCTGATGCTATATAGACTAAGTCTTAACCTGTAAATTCTTGAGAATGGCGCAATCTATGCAAAAACATAGAATAGCCGAGCAATGCGCGCATTGTCTATAGTTCAATCTCGTTTCTCGTTTCCAATCATTATATCCCCTGGTGGTCGACGATTCCGCAGAAAATTCTCAGAGTCAGTAACAACTCACTTAACACAGTTGTGGGCCCCGAACGTCATTCTACGCAAGAAATATGTGGTCGATCACATTTGCAATGCTACGAATTGTTTTCACGCTTTGTGAGACCTTAAACGATTTATCATAGATGAGTTCACTTATTCAGATTATATGCGCTATTCCTTCGAATCTGGCCTTTCGAAATCACTTTTTCTTTGAAGACTTCTACCTTCTATCGATGAGACGAACTGATAAAGATTACCATGTGAGAACAGTTTTAACTGGAAAGTGGATCTAAAAGAGATGCAGATGGCGAGAAAAGAAGTCAGAGCCTAGTTTTTTCTTATCAGAGACGTTTTTGTTATATCATTTGTATCACACGTAAATATGTATCGTAATTTAGGTTTCAGTCTGAACCACGGAGGCAACAAATTTACTGATGACACAGGCGTTTTGGATGAGTTCATTATACAGCATGAACTGCAAGTGTAGCGTAATACACGAAAAATTCTTTTCTTACGCCACTTACGCAAGCGGACTTAACACTTCGGATGAAACATGTAATCTCTTGGCACGTACCATCGAACGACACTCTCGTCTTCTCGTCTCCAACAGTAGCGTCGCCGAAGGGATGGAATACATAGGAGGCTTTCACATAATGTGAGTCTCGAAGGCAAGTATAACTCAATTTGTCGATTGTCGATGGGCAGGCATTTCTGTTTGTTTTGTGTGCACGGTCCAAGCAGCGACCCTGTGCCTTGTAAGGCAGCTCTAACTACTGCGCTCCTCGCGCATTTGCATCGTTTATACACCAAATTCGATTATTGTAACTCACTCAATCACCAATCTAACGAAACGTAGTAACAACATATAAACTGTCATATCTTTTCTATAGTATTCTGTGTTATTTAATAATAAATACATAAAATTATATGGAACCTACCACTATCTATAGTCCTCAGTCTAGCAATTTGTTCGATGTCATCACGAGTAACGTTGTAGCTATCGGCAAGAAGGATGACGGGCATTTTTGTAGCACAAGAACTGACACTTCTAAAAGCAAGTGATATTGTGTTGCTAGAAGCATAATTTGCCATTGAAAACATTGTCGTGATACATTATTGAAACAGAAAATGGCAGCTTCTCAGACAAAGACTATTAAGGGTCAGAATGTATTCGCTGAAGCAATCGAAAATTAGCCGTATCACATATAACGCACAAGCAACTTCTACGCTATCACAATTGGCAGTTCTCAGCGAGTCAGGCAAATCAAAAGAAAAGCAAATTGAGCAGATTTTGAGTACCTTATGTTATGCTTCTGTGTACTTTTTAGTGCTTGGCTCTAGCAGCTTGGCTTTCGTACAACTAACAGGGGTAAGTGGCCGAAAGTGTTCGATTGAGCGTTTAGCGATGGTAGGTAGATCTTATACAGATATAGATAGAGCTTCAAAGATAACCGCATCTCGGGTAGTATTGGAAGTGAACGATACGGAATCAAAGCGAAGTGAGACTTCACATTATCCAGTACATCTATGGGAATTTATAGTGGCTGATGATTCATGTGTTAATGGAAAAAGAAGACGTTCTAACTGATTTTCAATGTTTACGACAAGATTTTCACGTGAACACTGCCTATCGTGGACGCTCGCTCTGTATGATGATCACTTGCAGAAACGGAAAAGGACAAAGACATTCTGATTAAGTCAGAAATCTCTCTTTTCGAAGAAAAGCTGCAGCGACAATTATACTGCAACGTTAATGCTTTACAACGGATTTCTCCTAGTGTTTCGCATTATATGTCAACATTACAGCCTATGACAGTGAATATTAAACGCTATTTATATCAATGCGTAGAGGGGGTAGAACGTTTGCGTCAGCCGGGATTTGAACCCAGATCCTACTCTTTCCGGGAGCATGTGCTAAACCGTTCCACCACCGACGCTCCTGTTGGATTCCACTCTTTCTACGCTACAACGCTTTATCTGTCAACAGCCAACCGTCTACGGTCTGGCGGGGTAGCCGCTATCGACAATGAACCTACTTATGTTGACAGATAGTTGTTCAATAATCAATCGAAAATCATTTTATTGTATCTTTGTGCTCTTATCTTATCTATTTATATCTTTAAGTGCGGTGGATAGTAGCTATAGCGTCAAAAAAACTTCCTTGAATGATCTTTATATCAGCGAAGCCACAGCTAGGATTGAAGTGATATTTCAATCTGTACAAATTTTAACATCAGAATTATGTACCGTTGCTCTACGGATCCTCCAACAGTTGGGCACTTACCGACATTGAAAAGTATAGAGCACTCAGAGTTGATCAATCTCTAGGAGGTGCGGCATGCAGTAGACTTCATCAATTTTCGTTTGAGGTGACTGAATGCACATCTGGCCTTTATAGTAATGACACGCCAATAGCCTACCGATGTGTTAAATAGAAACTGCTATCCTCTGAGACGAGTATGGCATCGTCTCGTCAACTCTCGCGACGACGCAAGGCTTGCTGAGCCTTGGGCTCAGGATCGAGCCCTCCACCATAAGTGTCGTGGGAATCCTCTAACCACTGTAGTTCACCCACCCAGACACTCAGTAATCACCGTTACACTTCTCTCATCATCGTAATATATAAACTACCTATTTTGACTTATAGATAGTATTGAGAAAGTTGTAATCCAGCAGAACAAATAATCCTTTGTTCACTTGGTGGGTTGTCATCGTGCAATTTTGAATTTGGTCACTGACCTTTGGGCTCATTCGATTGTTGAGATTATAAGAATATCTATTAATATAGTCCTATTGATATAATCCAGTAAGATCTTCTATAGCATTCACATAATCTTAGCGCTGAAGTGAAAATATTTTCTTCGATATAGCAATTATTGTTCCTTGTTTTGTTTCCATCTCTTAGAAGGAGAACCAAAAGTTACACGTTTTCTTAGTACGTTTTTTATGAAGGAATATTTTACCTGTAACTTCACGTGAACAGCACAAGGAGGTCTCACCTCTTGCATAGAACGATTTGTATTTTTGAACAGATTATCATTCACTTCTACATGTTATTTGTTTTACACCACCCATCATCACATTCATTGTGTGAAACACAGTACTTTTGGTATCAGATTCGTTTTCTCGCAGGTATCGTCCCAAAGGCCTTGGAACACTTCGTGTGTTGCTCTGACGCTGCTTGATGATTTCATCTCTTTCAAGAATGTCGTAGAATATAGCTGGCGACGATTCTCCTTGTAATGGGAAGTTGGAGGAAGCTAAGTTAAAGCGTTCTCACATGATTGCAGAGGAATTTTGCAGGAGGAGCGTCAAACCAGCACCAGCTTCTTGAAGGCCTGTGACACCAACCACTCCGCCAGTGCCCTTTGCTCTTTCTCTTCATTTGTACAACAGATCGTTTTATAGAGAAACGCGCAGATTATGTGGATCAAGTGTAAAGTTACACTGAATGTTTTCGGGCTTTGGAAGAACCGAAGTGGCTAAGTTTTAGTAAAGAAATTCAAAATACGCAGCTTATACTCGCTCAAGCTGAATGAAGAGATCGCGTGAGATTCAAAGGCTACCAAAGTAAAAATTGTGATTCCGAAAGCCAAAGTGGTTAGGGGGAAGGGGGGGGGGGGGCTTGCGAAACGCATGTCGTCATTGGTTTGATTTCGAATCTTATGCTCACCAGGTCTTCCATCCCACCGCGATAGTTCATTAGTACCAGACTTGCCTGCGGTGATACATGCCACCTGATACATAGGTAGACCTCCGCGAGAGACTATATGTATAGGTCGGTCATGTTTTCAGTGATCTCCAACAACGCTAATGAAGGCGAATGCCTGATAATTAATTCTGGCCATGCAAGTGGTCTGTTATGGGTACTTATGCAGCCCAGTACACGTGTTTCGGCCTTGGCGGCTTCGTCAGTTGAGTGGAGCCTTCCGTTTTAGCCAAACCTCTTGAAGGAATCCAACCTCTTACATAGACTATTTACAGACGTACTATTTAGACGTGCCATCAAGTGAAGAAATCACTAGATGGGCAATGTTGTATACTCGAGTACCCTTGGCTAGTATTCATGAAATATCATACCTTTCGTTTCGAGTGTTTTCTCAAGACCTCGTTCACGATCAAACGAAAGGTGTGGTGTTTCATAAATACTAGCCAAGGGCAATCGAGTGCGCAACATTGCCCATCTAGAGATTTCTTTCACTTCGTGTGCCTTATCTTTGTGAAGGGTTGCATTTACTCCAAGAAGATTGTCTAAGACGAAAGGCACTGTGCAACTGAGGAGGCTGAAACACGTGTATCAGGCTGTGTAGGTGCCCATGTCAGACCACATGCATGGCTCGAAAAAAAAGGGGCATATTCAAATTTGAGCGTGGTCTTAAGAAAAGCACTCGAATGAAGGAAGTCGAATGCGCGGCACCAATTCCGCATTCAATCACCCCTGCCTTGCTATAAATGGATTCTAATGCATAGCGCATCACTAAAAAATGAAGTGAACCATGCATTTTAATTTTTCAAACTTTGCTCTTTATTCACAGAATCGCATCGCAGAAATAGCCCTTGAGATCTGCGGTTTTCGTTTTATGTATGAAGAGCCGTTTTTTCCAGCTGATGCTTTGCATTCCTTTTTAATGGAACGGTTCTTCACAAATGTTATTTATTTCTAACACATTATTAATTAACTATTTCAGTACACTAATTTATATTGTGGTATGAGAATATATCATCGGCTACTGATTGCTTGTTACTCTATAATATTTCACGTAGTATTCAATGCAGTTCGCTTCATTTTACCTGCGAAGCGAATGACTGGGACAAGATTCATGCTTAATATTTGTCTTTTGCTTCGCCTTATTTTAGACTCAGAACTCCTCGGTGAGATTTTGGAGGTGAATAATCGAGTGAAACGCGTATTGTGAAATTTGAGCACTGTCCTCCATGAAATGGACGAAATCCTCTGAGTTATAAGTGTGAATCACAAGTGGCTTAAGAATGTTAACATTTCATAATGTCAAAATTCGTACGAGGAATGATATTTATAATCAATGATTCATACCGTATTGTATTTCTATGGTGAAAAAACAATAGCGCCGATACAATGCTCATGAGTAGCGGAATGGCAAATGCCCTGTCATCATGATTAACGAAATTACCTTCGGCATATGGTCCATTTGTGTCTATCCAGGCCGGAAAGTCAAAGTGATGGATGACTTAGCTCCAAAATTGAGCACAAAGAAGCGAGGGGCGTGGAGAACACTCAGCATCGTATATGTAGGGAAGACAGCAAAACTAGTTGACTCAATGCTTACTACTTTTTCGGATTAAGAACTCCTCGTCTCTTCAGCGGACGCTCCATAAACACTGTCGCTACGATAAAGAGGATGAGAGATCACTCGACGTCATTGAACACACAGTTGAGATGCGATATATACGCATCTATCTACTTATCACATATCTCGCAAATGCCAAATACGACGCGAATATCCATTCTACACGTTAGAATATCGAAAATAGATGGACCGAACACCTAATGCAACCTGACAACAGTCAGTGGACAAGAACCATTGGCGTACGGGTTATTCGGAATACCATACACGAAGCGGAATGTTATCGATATGATGGTAGGATTTATCTCGAGGACTTCGGACAAAACATGTAATATAGACAGAGCACATGAAGAAAACAATGTACACTTGTAAATACTTTTTCTGAGCTATGAATGCTGCCTGCTATGGGCATGTTGTACAGCCAAATACACGTGTTTCGCCCTTGACAGCCTCGTCAGTTGGGTAGGTTCTTTGCCTTGAACCAATCTTCTCGAGGGAACTTAACCCCCTATATAGAGAAGGCGAAAGCGTACTATTTTACGCTCCGTTAAGTGAAGATATCATTGAATGGACAGTGTTGTACACTTGATTGCTTTTATCTGGTATTGTCAACTCTGTCTTACCTTTTGTTTCAAGTGTTTTCCTAAGCCTATGCTCAAATTTCAACATGCCTGATAATTAGTTTTCGTAAGCCTTTTGAAAATTGAGCGTGGCATTGAGAAAACACCCGAAACGAAAGGTATGATATATCTAATGAAACCAGCCAAAGCAATAAATGTGCATCACTGCCCATTCAATGCAACATTCACTTAGTGGCACCTATAAATAGTACACCTGCGCGTTCTCTGTGTAGGATGATGGGGTTGGGTTCCCTTTGAAAGGTTCGGCTAGAGACAAAGGGCAGACTTACGAGGCTGCTGAAGCCAAAACACGTGTGTTGGGCTGTATAAGTGCCTATTACAAGCCGCGGGCACCACTCAAAAAATAATTATCAGGTATACCCTTTTATTAGAGCGCATGTGGCGCAGTGGTTAGAGGTGCCCTGCGTCGCACACGAGGTCAATGGTTCGATCTAGCGCTCATGGCTCACCATGCCATCCATCCCTGCGGGATCGGTAAATTGGTACCAGACAGGTCTCAGACTTGTCTGGTAGGATAAGCAGCACTGACTCGGTTCAGCGGGAGGCCTCCGCGAGTCATTGTGAAGGCCAGACATGCATTCAATCACCTCAAAACGAAGTTAAAATTGAAGTCGAATGCATGGCGCATCCCTCAGGAATTGATCAACGCCGAGAACTTTATCCTTTATCCTTTTAAGCCCTTCTATCGATCGCTTTTCTATGGGCCCGCTCAAAATGATATGATCTGATAAGGATGTAGCATCTTTTGAGCTATTAGTCCAGTGCTATGCAGGTACCTGTTTCGTCCTATTGTGGCTCATCAGCAGCACTCTTCCTCGACTCAGCCGATCTCCTAAATCTAAATAATCCTCCATAAAAGTGTCGACACTGAGTAATTAAGCCCCCCCCCAAGTCAGATGATGGAGCTACCTGACGCTGTGGTGACCTACAATCGAAATCGGTGTCGATTCCTTTATAGAGGATTATGAACCCCAGGAGATCTTTAAACCGAGGGAGGGTGCTAGTTACGAGTCCCGATAGGACCAAACAGGTACCTACAGCACTAAACCTAACAGCTCCAAACATGTTATATCCTTATCAAATTATCAGGTAACTTGGAATTTCTGCGTGGTTTTAAGAAAATACTCGAAGCGAAAGATAGATTATACTGAGTTACTGTCACATGTGAAGACATCAATTGGAAATATATAACCACCGGCTGCCAACAAGAAAACATTGTCTCCGGAAGTAATTCTATTAGTAAGGACCAGTTTTGATCCCTGTTAAGGAGCCACAGAACAGACTAGTTAGTTCAGGGAAACAGAGTACATCGACTCCACTGATGGAAGAGATAAATCAATCGTCTCAGCATGGAGTGTTTGGCTTAGCATGGTTTGTCAGTCAAGATCGAAACAGCTTCAAACATGGGCTACTGAACCTATATTTATCACAATATGACAACAATAACAACGTAATATGGTAACAGAAACATGGAAACAAATCAATGACAGCTGTGTATGCGGGGTGTGAGTGAGTGATGGAAGCATGGCACCATGATTTACCACTGAGGATCACAATGTGATCGCATGATGCAACTTCTAAAAAGAAGTGACAAGTATAGCACACAGACAGGTTGTTCTTGTGTCCTATATTGGAATGGAGTAGGGCAAGTGCATAACGATTTTGATACACAGCAGCCGAGGATAATTCAGTTGGAACGGATTTCGTAATACTGAAGGTTAGAATAGGTGAGCATGGAAAATCAGAAAAGCAACAGGAATATCATTGTTCTTCACAGAGCGAAGAACACTGCCACATTAAGAGCACAATGCTACTAACAAGGAGAAGATACAAGCAGGACTGAACTCCTTTCTATGAATGTTTGATTACTAGAGCAATAACATTCGTGACATGCGATGGTGACTAATATTGCTTTTACGGATGGAGACCTCAACAATTATTATCTAAAACGTAGTGACAGTGAAGAAGGTAACAGTTAATAATATAAGACAAGAACAGACACTAATTATAGTTATCACAGAAAGTATGCGAAAGTGAATTATTTGGTGAATAATTAGCTTCATGCGAAAGCAGTTAGTGCTGAACCTTTTGACATATAATAAATATGATAACATAAAATACACTCTTGATAAGATATTATGTAGACTGATCAAGAGTAAGACTTTTTCGCTAATGCGACAAGTGAGGATGTGGACGAGAATGGCGACATTGAAATTTTCGCTGGATTTAGTGAAAGAAACGACACATAGTGGCGATGGAATAGATTTTTGTCATGTAAACGCAAAGTTGAAAGGGAGTGTGGTAGTTACAGACTGATTAGTGGTGCTCGGTGCGCGATTAATTACTACCAACACTCCGGCAATTAATCAGCAAGCTCCACCATTTTGCTAGCTCCGACATTGCAACGAAATCTGCCGATCAGTACTCTGCAACGTTCATGAAGACGGCGAAGGTCTCAGGCTAATGTTGAATGCGAGGAAAGGAGCAGAATGTTTGATGCACTGAGATCTGCGCAATAAAATCTGAGACGGGTTGCATGAAATGGAATTAAAAGAACACAGAACTTCTATTTGAAACTTTTCAATAGTCGAGGATTACTTATGGTTCATACTGGTGAAAACAGAAGCTGGTGTTTCTCGTAGGAATATAGCGCAGCGTGAATTGTCTACAATGCATTTATTGCCAAAATAGTGGTCTAATCTAACCATAGCGAGCACATTTTAGCGTATATTTAACACAGACGATTCAAATAAAAAGTATTAGAATTTTTGCCTGCAAGGGAAGTACATCTAAATGCATTTTGACAAAATCTTGATAATGCGTGATCCCTGAAGCCCACGTATCTCAGGTCTATACGTCAAGATACAATTTTCGAGCCGGACCGGGTGGCACTTTCAGCATTTCATTAATGTTAGCGGCTATCTTCCTTATACGGGAATTTCAAAAGCCTAAATTTAACGGCTTGCTTTGGAAACTCTGAAATCTAAACATGTTTAAGTTAGCGTACAAAAGTTAGCGACTAGTGTATGACTGCGTAGATGCAAATAGGCAATCACCTGTTTCAGTACTTAGTGTTCCGTGGAAATGTTGAGAAACGCCATCACTTTCACCTTTCTGTCAGAAACCCTGGAGAGTCACGGTTGGCAGCCACGATAATCGTGGTTTCCCTGAGGCGAAGCATCCTCACTTTAAGTATTCAATTATGAAACAAACGGACTGAAAAGCAAAGCAAAAAGCCAATAACACCTTTCCTTAAACTAACTTTAGGACACACGTTTCCAGATTCAGATGAAAGGAAAACGTCGCACCGCAGTTCTTTTGTTCTTTCTGGACACGAAAATTATTAGCTTGTTTACTCATGTCTTCCTACTCTGACTCAAAAGTGATGACCTTTGAGTGACGAACGACATCCTCAACTTCCACGACTTCGACTTAGTAACTGATCTACATCGTGGTCCGTTATCGACTCCTTTATGAACAGGTTGCTCAAAAATAATAAGCACTTGTTCGGCTGCCATTTCTGGATATCTGGGGCCAGTGTTGCTTTGGAAATGAGCCAGTCGTTTTTTTTTCTAAGTGTTACGAAGTGTTTGCGGAACTCAAAACAAAAACAAAAAGCACAAGAACTAATGAGAAACTAATTAAAACCATACCTTTCTCGCATTCATGCCGCGAATTGAACCCGCTAGCAAGTCATCTTGTTACAATCTAATTAAGCCATAACTATCATTACAATTACTGTCACTGACAACAAAACAGCTATAACAAATATTTTTGCGTGTTCATGATTCCATTGCCTGAAAAAACGGAGCTTTTGATGGTTGAGGCAGATTTCGACTACTTGTGTCTTTTTCAGTAACACTTGTTAACATTTATGTAGTTTCTATACGTCAGGTTGATATCAACAACTTCTCAAGAATAGAATCTATCGAAATGAATCTATCGAACTGATCAGAGTATCTGTTCAAAGCACACATAATTCTCGGTTCTCTCTCTCATCCCTCGCCCGCTCAAGCTTTCCGACCCTTTGGGGTGGGAAAATTCCCAACAAAGCTATCCTGGAAGACGGGTTCAGTTACTTTCATCATGCTACGAATGGATTTATCTGCACTGTGTGTACATTCCTAAGCGGTTGATAAACGCCGCATCCCTCATGTCCTTATCCACCTATATACTTGAGCACTTGGATACTTGCATGGCCGATTTTCAGTGGTAGTGCGGGCTTCAGCCTAATTTCCAACTCGTCAACTAAAAAATTTATCTATAATTGGAATGAACCGGACCACATCCAGACTATACTGGAACATTAATATCATGAATGTTAAAAAGAGAATCGCTCATAATTCTTGACCACATAAGCGAGAATCAGTAAATACTCTTTGGAAAATGGTATGGATGATTCTATATGGAATAGCTAGCACTGTAAGAATAATCAGGAGTCTTCTTTCTTCAAGAGTTCATTCAGGGAATGTTCTAATAAACATGCTGCATTAGAGTTGGATAATCCCTTCTACAAAGTAACCTAATCTGATGAGCTCGACATTTCAGTGTGAGGATCACGTAAGCTGATTTTGCTTCAGTCTGTCGTTGTTATTATGGAGGATATTACAAGGAATAAGCTAATCCTTCTGCCACATGAGCGTAGATAACAATCGAGTTGAGCACTTGGCTTTCTTCAAATTCTTGAAAGGGAACATCTTCTTTTAGCAGCAAATTCACATGAACATACGACTTCTTGGAACAAACTTCTCACGGCTATTTTTTAACTGCAGAGGAAGAAAGCCTCTTTCGATTACTGACTTCACGTAAACAGGCGATTTAGAGAAAATTGTGCACTACGATCATTGGAACTGCGAAAAAGAAGACCGCGCTACTTCAGTGGGTTCTCGTAATTGAGGATTTAGTAGAAACCTAGCATGACTGTTTTTGAATCGCAGTGAAAAAAATCTTTGCATAAAAAATTATGAGTCAATTGGCAATCTCCGTGAAGACGTACTACTATGGTGACTGTGCAATTAGGAGGCGATGAAAAGCAAATGCTGCTAAATTCATCAAGCAGCAGTACCATGGTGTCATTTGAAACTTAGTCTAGCCTGAATTTTGTTCACAGTATGTGTAGCATTTTCTATGAATCTTGGAAATCCTTTGAATGATTACCGACGATTTATAGGATGGGAAGCTTTGATCGTGACCGATGATTCTACGAAATGAGGACGATTAGGTATAGAGAGTACTCCCTCCTTATCTCATTTGGAATTTTTTCTTTACTGTAGACCAGCTGCGACCAAATTATGAATTCGTTTCAGCTACGTAGAGAACGACTTGAAAAAAAATAGGTGCCCATGTTTTGTTTTTTGCCTGTATTCATTTCAGGTTTAGAACATTTTAACCCCTAGGGAACGACGTGTACCAGATGAGGTACACGATCGTTTGGAGTCCTTTCTCGTTAAACAGAGTTCTTCTTTTAAAGTGGCAATCATTCATAAGCTAAAATTTCTGCGATCTCAACAATCTGCTTGATTTTTGGAAAAATCATTTTTATTACGTTGTAGCTGCAGAAATGAAACTATTTTCCACGCTCAATTTGCTTCATTTGCTCGGCCGGAGCTTCGTTGCGGTTCTTCACTAAGGTTTGTCGAGCCATTAGATCGCCCAAATCTCAAAAGTTCTGGTGATGTAATTGGTTTTTTTTGAAATGTTGTCATAGAGCGCTGTAAGAGGGAAAAGAATACTATATTTCAGGTCTAAAATGTCACGCTGCCTCTTGAACGTCATGGCTTTATCGGCATTTGCAAGTACAGTGTTTACATTTAGAAAGGTTCGATCTCCACAAAAGGACGGCATGTCACGGAGGAGAGTCTCATAGGGGTGACGGTAGTAAAACGAAGAACCAAGTGTCAAAAAGTTCCTATTTTTCTGTGACAAAATATATCATTGCGGAGTTCATTTCCAACTGTTGTTGAGCTATCTTTCTCTCATTTGTCTTAATTTTTGATGCCATTCGGTAGCTTGAAAAGTAATCATGTTGGTACTGAGCTTGTTTTGTGGAAAAAAGTCTGTTGTAGTGTGCTCTACTAAACAAAAAGAAGATAACGTCGTGCTTTCGGTGTAATCGACTACATGTTTGAGCTTTACAGCGAGTTTTCTTGGAAATTATATAGTAAAATTTTGGTTTCAAGAACGCATTACAGCAATGGAAAGATAGGTCACTACTAAAGAAGATTTCAAAAGTGCATTCAAAGTCGAAAGAGACTTTAATGTCCTGAAGTCCAAGCTTTTAAATGCAAAAGCTACGCCCTTGGGATAACAGCGCAGAATCAATACAGTTTTTGACAACTCTTTCGACGACGTCGTAAGAGTTCAATTCAAAGACAAAAACGATGCGCAAATCTCAGAAGATATTTATACAGGAAATTTACTGATATTTAGTAGAAGCAAAGCTGTGATAAAGTTTGCATTCATCAGTTGTGGAGTGCTTCTGCGCAAAGAGTGCAATTTCTTTACCCAATTTAAGAGCTTTTCACTGATGTTGTA
This sequence comes from Parelaphostrongylus tenuis, assembly GCA_019055375.1. Classification (NCBI taxonomy): domain Eukaryota; kingdom Metazoa; phylum Nematoda; class Chromadorea; order Rhabditida; family Metastrongylidae; genus Parelaphostrongylus; species Parelaphostrongylus tenuis. Next base: position 16,930 of record JAHQIW010000685.1, on the reverse strand, counting down.
GATTTTCTAGTCAGGATATCGAACAATATCAGTCTACAACGAATCAACTTTATTCACGAGTCAGCACTGGCCAACAATTCAGACTTGCTGCTTCGAATACATACTTCGTGGAATGAGAAAGTACTTCCTTTCCTTTTACTGACTATCAGTAGTCACTTAGAATTTAGTGCTGAGCTTGATTTTCCGAAAAACTGATCTTAGTGCGATATACAAAGGAAGAGGAAAGGTACGCCTCAGCTTTCAGGCATGCACCTCCAATCGTCACCAAAGAGTCGGATAGGAATCTGGGTGACAATACCTTTCACAACCATTCACCAATTCATCATTGTCTCCCGATGTAAATTGTAACCATATTATGCAGCATTAGCTGAATATTCGAAGGTCTGCTTTCCATCAAGCTCATAAAGGTCAAGTTGACTCTCATTTCTTTAGAGTGTCATCCAAGGGCACACTACTGCAGAAGTGAATGTTGAGTAAGATCGAACAGATAAGAAATTTGCAGTACTGACTATTTTCTTTTCTACGCACGTGTGTAGAGTATTGCACAGAGCTTTATTCGCATGCAAAAGTATTCGACTCCCTGCGTATTTACGAAACATAAATGATTCGAAAAGTCAGCATAGTGTACTGCATGCAAGCAGTAAAAGGGAGGAACATATCCATGGGAAGCAGAGGACGACCAGGTCTGTGGTTCACTGATGGACGGCTACAAACACTTGTACGCGATCAAGTCGGAGTTACTTTGAGTACTTGGAGCTCGACTGAGAAAAATGGATTCACCTTGAGGTCAACTAACTAACAAAATACATAGGAACACGCAAAATAAGTCGCATGTACAGTGGCAAAGGCTGCAACTATGGAGAATGCATAGCAAGGATAAATGGATATATAACTACCGAAAATTCTCAGAATAACATGCTGCTTAATGATCATACATAGATTTCAACTCTCGAAGTACAATCTGATAAAGATATGACATGTCTTGACCTGTTAGATCTAGTGGTATACAGGCGCCTGCTTCGTCCTACTGAGACTCATCAGTACCACCCTCGGTCTGCTCAGCCAATCCCCTGAGGTCAAATATCTTCTAAAGGAATTGAGACCGAGTTAAAAAATCACCCCAAGTCAAATTATGTACTTAAATGACATTGTGGTGACCGGCAGTCAAGTACGTAACCGTTATAATGAATTAAACTTCTTCTATCGGTCGCTCTTTATTGAACCTCTCGAATACACTAATAATCCAAATCATTGAGTGTTATCTATGAACTACTATTTCACTCAGTACGCATGGTTATTATTGAGTAACTAATAATTTTCTCGATTTGTAACACTGCTATGATTTTTAAGCTGTGTATATCATAAAAATTGTTCAAGACTCGAAGATTCATGACCTAATATCCTTTGTATAACTTATTACGTTTGACTGAATGCCAAAAACAGTGCGTTTGCTCAGCAAACTAGGACGTTGCTTCATACATAAGTCTGTATGTGCTTCAAAGGCATATGAGCGCGTGGAAAAAGATTGTATTGTATCAAAGTACCACAAGAAATCCAAAAATTTCAACAAGAGGGGGAAAAAAATCTATTAAAACAACGGAAATCGCGTGCCGCTGCTCAATTCACGCTGCGCGTATCGATTTCTATAGCCGTGCCTTAGGGGTTAAAAAGCTATGAAAATGATTTTTCGAAGAAGGAGTAACAAAATTTTAATCTATACTTTCGGGAAGTGAATGAAATCTCTAAGACGTTGATCCATAGATGGTTAAAGCTCTCGGCGTTGATAAGTTCCTGAAGTATGCGGTGTATTCGTCTTCAATTTTCAACTTCGTTTGAGGTGATTGAATGCAAATCTGGCCTTTACATTGACTCACGGTTGCCTCCCGCTGTATCCAGTCAGTGTTGCTTATCCTCCCAGACAAGTCTGAGACCAGTCCGCTACAAATTTCTCGACCAGGAGGCATGAACGGCTTGGTAAGCAATGAGCGCAAGATCGGACCATTGACCTCGTGCGTGACGCAGAGCGCCTTTAACCACTGCGTCCATGTGCTCTGCCAGTCTTGTATGCAAACATTGAAACACTTACATAATACATTAGCAGATCATTACAAGTCATTACAGTTAGAGCTCATTTACGAGGCACGGGATCGCCGGTTGGGGTTGCATCCGGATAAAACAGAAATGCCTACCCATTGACAATCGACAAATTGGGTCATACATGCCTTTGAGACTGACCATACTATGCATGGGCCTCGTGTGTATTCCATCACTTCGGCGACGTTGCTGTTGGTAAATGTCAAGCGATTTCATGTTTTACCCAAAGTGTCAAGTTTGTTCGCGCAAGTTCTCTAAAAAGAGATTTCTTCGTGTGTATCGGTATTATTGAGAGAGCGCATATGGCGCGGTGGTTAGAAGTGCCCTGCGTCGTACACGAGGTCAATGGTTCGATCTCGCGCTCATGGCTTTCCAAGCCATCTATCCCTTCGGGGTCGGTTAATTGGTATCAGAGTGGTCTCAGACTTGTCTGGGAGGATAAGCAGCACTGACTCGGTTCAGTGGGAGGCCAGCGCGAGTCATTATAAAGGCCAGCTATGCATTCAGTCACCTCAAACGAAGTTAAAAATTGAAGACAAATGCATGGCGCCTCCCTCAGGCATTGCTCAACGCCGAGAGCTATATCCTTTACTGCATCATGGGCTCATCTTGAAAAAAAGGAGTCATCAGTGAATTTTGTAATTTTGTACCAAAAAACCAACATTTACTATTCATATTGTCGTGTGAAACAAATGACATACGAAGTATGTCCCCGAAAAAACTAATCTGCAGTTCTTTAAAACTAAAAAAACTAGGCCCTTCTTTACCATCCGGTATCTCCTTGAGATTCACTTTACAGCCAAAACTGGTTTCCAGTGTCGCGAAGCCTTTGCGAGACATGTATTAACTATCATTAATCACATTTCAAGAATAGCGCCAAATGTTTTCTCAGAAGAATAGCACATATAGTTCGAAGAAGTGGACTCATTTATGGTCAGTCGTTCAAGGTCGTACAAGGCCTGACAACCATTCGTAACATTGACAATGTGACTGACCACATATCTGTTCCGTAGAATGGGGCCTACCAATGTGTTAACGATGTTGTTGCTGACTCTTACAATATTGTATGGAATCTTGACCAGCAAGATATATAATGAGTGGTTATAACGAGAAGAGAGGTCGAACCATAGACAATGGCTGGATTGATGGCTACTCTATTTCTCTACATATACTACGTCACTCTTAAGAATTTAGGGTATATGACCTAGCATACAAAATTCATAGCAACACTTACGACGGTTGACCAAAAGTACATTGCATTTATTGTAGTTCTAAGTTTCTCGACATACACTTCGACGAGTTCAAATAGGGATTTTTTCAGAACAATGGAGTCAAGAACAAGCGCAGACAATTGTACTTAGTGCTCTATTGGTAGCGATAGCGCTTCTAATGTTAGCTGTGGCTGCATTTGAATGCTACAAGATGAACTTTTTCAGACTCAGTTCACGACATGAATCTGCGAAAGGTACGGATACTGCCAGTTTTTATCTCTTCTCTGTCTTTTTTGATCGTTTTTATATCCTTTGAAAATTTTCACATCCTCATCTGAAGGCATATTAACACATCACTTGATTTTTAAAAGCAGCGCTTGTACCAATTTTCTAGTACATCTCGCCTATGCTATGTGCCCCTTCTCTAACCTCAATAGAACATCCATAAGGTATTAGTTCATTGGTCGCAATAAAGGCTAACTACGACCTCGTCCAGCTGAAAGTCGAGAAGTCAGCTGAAGGTCGACGTTTTGTGAGTCACAGGTGACAAATACAAAGTGAACTGAAGAATTTCGTATCAAGCAGTATGTACTCTAGTACAGCTGCTCATGCTCTCTAGAGAGTCAAAAACGTGGATTGTCGAACTAAAATCAAAATTAAAATTCGAAAATTACTATTCATCGGCCATTTGCATAATGGGTTATCATCTGAAACCCACGGAATTCAATGTGACATGGAGAATGTTGTTGTTACTCGTGTAGAACAACCATGTAGAGGTGAAGTGCTAAACACACGTCGGCTCCGAACTGTTTGTATGCTCTACCCAACAGGCTTCCAAAATCTCATGATCAAGCATTTGTTGCTAGTCTTGTATACAGCAATTGAAACACTTACATGATACATCGTAGGTAGATCATTATAAGTCACTGTGTTGGCCAGATGTGCATGCACTAACGATATCTCAATGAAGCCTAGCGCATGACGCATCACTCATCACTGATCAACACTGAAACCTTATCCCTCTCCTTTCTATAATCCAAATATATACGTAACACTAAAGCTAGTTTCCAGTAGCAATTGTTTTCCAGCTGATCAACTTAATAGCCGCGAAGATCTGCGGTCCAGCATTAGTTCTATGACTAATCGTCTGCGTAATTCTACTCACGGTCCTCTCAGATTTACGTACATATAGAATTGGGCATTGAGAAATCAATAAACAAATCCAAGTTTCTCAAATTGATATTACTCTTACGTATTTCTATGGTACACCTGTTACTTATCTACTTTATCTTGACCTCACTAATGATTTCATATCATATCAATTTCACTCTACCCCAGGTGTAAAGTCGTAAGTATGTATTTCGCATTTCACTGCCAGTCACGCATGCCCAGTGAATTCTGACGCGTCAATAAACTCCTCATTGAAAGAAAACAGTGTGTAAAAGCATCAAATAATAAAACAGTTTTGATCTGACCTTTGATTCGATAGTTCACATCTCAGATTTTGAAAGGTGTATTTGATTTTTTAAGATGTTTTTGCCAACTGTAACAGTGAAAAGAAAATGTTCTTCAACCTTTAAGCATGCTTCGATGAGCAAAGCTCTTATTCAAAAGGCTCGACAACTCATCGATAGAACAAATCCCTGCAAATTTGAAAGTATTTTTGGTTTTCAAAGGAATTTCTTTATTGCGCTGCAACATTGCATTTAAGATTGAATCACACGAGGAGCGTATGTCTTTCACAGGTAGTGGATGGATATGGCAACAATGGCATTGAACTGTGGCTGTTAATAATCGGTCGAAAGCTGAAATTTCGAAGATCTCAATGGTGTACCTAGAATATGAGAAAAAAAACCGCTCTACACACTCAAATTTTCTCGCTAGACACTGTTTTTCTGTCGGCTTTCGCATCCATTCGGTAGCACAAATCTAAACAATTGCAAGGATATGATTAATTATTGAGAAATACTTCTTTTAACGTCGTTACAGCTGAAAGAATGTTGATTTTTACACTGGGCGCGCACCGCACGCCACATGCAAATTGCGCTGTGCGATCTACACGGCGCCGAGTGTGAAACTCAACAGTTTTTTAGCTGTAACGACGCATGAGCGTATGAAGATGACGATCAAAGAGGTCTGTAAAGTCGAATTTGAACTATTTGCAGTCTCTGAATTCAACTTTCAGTAGGCGCTGCCTCAAGACGCGCAGGAGATGATAATCTGGTATAGCAATGTCAGCCTGCGGTGGATGTGGTACCGTGATCTGGTCTTGCAAAATATGGTGAGCACACATTTTCTTGGGAGGTCGAGCGTTCTCCTGGAGAAGAGTAACACTGAAAGTGAGTTGTTGCGGAAACATCTCTCGCGGTGCTGTGGTGATTCTGAGGTTGTTCATCGTTGACGTCTAAATTGCTTGTCTACTTTTGCCAGGCAGTTGCCTAAACAGCAGGCCTAGGCAACAGAAGACAAAGAGCATTATTGTATTAGCACGGAACTTGAGCTTAGTTGATTTGAGGAGTCTGCGCCACGAGGCAGCCAGTATGCGCGGCACTTGATCTTCTCATAGTAAACCCAGGACTCATCTCCAGTGACAAACAACTCGGAAAGTCCTCCCCGAGTAGTCGCAGGAAAAGACATTCACTGTGGACACACGTGCAGCGTGGTCATGGTCAGCCAATGCATGCGTGAGGAGTGAATCAAATGACCACTTTATAGTAGCTCATTTCGTTTAGATGGTAAGCGATGATGCTACGACCGTATTCAAGTGAGTGGTTAAAGTGATTAAAACATTCACCAACATCCCATATTTCGCTTTGGCCACAACTCGATTTGAAACAGTGAAGAACCCAACAAACAATGCCGGAAAAGAAATATACAGACAACACATTATATTACCGCGTCAGACAGCTTCGATTTGTTTTCAAAGCTATTTTTAGAACCACCTAGGCCTTTTTCCTAAGCATTTCCACTGTGTTCCAAAACAGAAAGGCGACCCAAGAAATTAGCTTACCGCAGCAAAACCATTACTAATTATCAATCACTATTAATTTTGATGCACCAGAGCCACGCTGTGATTGTTGCCTGCCATTGTGTTAACAGTAGGTTTAGCTATGCTGAGGACATTCCATGGAGATTCGAACACAAATCTTTGTGGTTTTTTGGAGAGCTCTAATACATTAATTTCGATGAACGTGTCGCTCTCTAACTTCTTACTATATTTTCAGCATTGCCTGAGAGATTGAGAGGATGTAAATTATCCTTGCAAAAAAAAAAACACTGACTTGTATACAGCGGATCATGAATGTGAACGTATTTTTTTGAAATCACCCGCTTCAAGATTGCCTATTCCGCAGCTTCGCAGATTTGCTGGCTTCGCTAGTGTACTCTGATGAGCTATCTGAGATATGTTACATCAGATTTATGGGCAATGATTCATAAAATGGCGACAAGTTGCTAATCCCAATAATCAATTAGCTCGGCATGGACTGCTCGTATTTGTACGACTTGACTTGGAACCCATTATTGCCACAAACCTAAAATTGAAAACGAGTAAATAGATATTTTATTCATAACAACAACATCAGTGCAATAACAACGCTATGATGATAACAAGAGCAGGAAACAAGTCGGTGGCGTATCTTACTTATTGCGTGCGAATGAATGACAGAGAGGACCGCAATGTGCACACGATGAGCAATTCAAGAAGAAGAAGTAACAGGTACATCATAGAAATACGTATAACTTTCTCACCCTAGCTTGAGATGGAAAAATACAAATATTCTGCAAAATAGATGCGATACACGGCAACCGAGAAAACTTACGTCTGTAGTGGGTATCGTAGCGCAGCAGGTGAGAATAGCTAAGCACGGAGATGTAGAAGGCATCAGTATTAACTTCGTCAGTGGGCACATAGTACGGGACAAAGCAGGATAACGGTACAGTGCATGAATGAGGAAGAGATCAACAATTAAATTTTGCAACATGTGAAGGCATGAGATCAATACGGTGGTAGTAGTTAGGGTGAGGCAAGGATAAATACATATCCTAGCAAAGATATATAGCTTATAAACCTCGTGGTAATTTCGAAAAACAGTAGCCATTCGATCGACTAATTTTTACAAAACTTTCCACTTCGTCGTATGACCAATCCCGTATTGTCAATTGCCGTATGGATAGAATATCACGTGCATTGTTTACGATGAGGACTTGTTCACTAGTATTGCAAGTGAGGAAGAAGACGAGTATGGCGGCGTTATTTCCGCTGGTGTCACTGAAACAAACAGCAACTAGTGAATTCGAAGCAGATTTTCTGACATTTGGACACAAATATTTTATTTGAAAGCTTTGATAAGGCCATCTGAAAACGAGCTGATGTTTGTTCTAGCTAATATCACAGTGGATACGTTGGATACTACGCCTTTGCTACTAAAATTATAGTCTCCTTCGAATTTCGAAGAATACATTTGTACATCTAAGACTGATAGAATGAATTAATATCAAGTTTAAGAACTTGAATTTGCTTGTTGATTTTTCAGAGTTCCATTTCTGAACGTACTTAAATCTGAGAGGACCGTGAGTAGAAGTTACGTAGACGATTAGTCATAGAACTAATACTGGACCGCAGATCTTCGCGGCTATTGAGGTGATCAGCTGGGAAACGACTGCTACTGGAAATTAGCTTCAGGTGTTTTATATATATATATATATATATATATATACACATATATATATATATATATATAATGTATTGGCTATATGGCTTGATTGGGAATCGTTAGTGCATGCACATCTGGCCAAAACAATTACTTATAATGATCTTCTAATGTATTATGTAAGTGTTTCAATGTTTGCATACAAGACTGGCAACAAATGCTCGATTACGAGATTTTGGAATCCTGATGGGGCAGAGCATGCAAACAGTTCGGATCCAGCGTGTATTTTGCACTTCACCCCAACATCATGGTTCTACACGCGTACCAACATCATTCTCAATGTCACATAGAATTTCCATGGGTTTCAAATTACCAGTTATTCTGCGAATAACAGATGAATAGAATTTTTTCAAATTCAACTTGGTGATCCACGTTTTTGATTCCAGGGAACATGAACAGGTGTACTAGAGTGCATACTATTAGATGCGAAACTTCAAAGTTCATCGTGTAAGTTTTACTTATGACTCAACGAAACGTCGACCTTTGAGTAAATTCTCGATTTTCAACTGGGCCGGATCGTAGTTAGCCTTAATTGTGACCAATGGACTGATACCATAAGGATAATCTATTCAGGTGAGAGAAAGGGCACATGGTGTGTGCGAAATGTTCTGGGCAATTGGTACAAGCGCTGCTTTGAAGATTCGAGCGATGTGCTAGTATGTTTTCAGATAAGAATGAAAAAGCTTTCACAGAATATAAAATCGATCAAAAAAAAAGCAGAGTAGAGACAAAAAAATTGGCAGTATCCGTACCTTTCGCATATTCATGCCGCGAAGTGAGTCCATAGAATTTCATCCTGTAGCATTCCAATGCACTCACAGCTAACATTAGAAGCGCTATCACTACCAATAGAGCACCGAGTACAATTGTCTGAGCTTGTTCATGATTCCATTGTTCTGCAAAAAATCCCTACTTCAACTCGTCGAAGTGTATGACGAGATACTTAGAACTACAACAATAGCACAATTCGATTTTGATCAACCTTCATAAGTGTTGCTATAAATTTCATGTGTTATGTCATATATCCTAAATTCTTAAGAGTGACGCAGTATATGTAGATAAATAGCGTAGCCGCACAATACAGGTATTGTCTATAGTTCGATCTCTCTTCTCGTTCAGACCAGCCATTATATACCTCGCTAGTCAAAAATTCCGTACAATATTGTAGAAGCCATCAACAGCATAGTTAACACATTGGTAGGCCCCAAAGGTAATTCTACGGGACAAGCATGTAGTCATTCACATTTTTAGTGCTACGAATGGTTTTCAGGCTTTGTACGACCTTGAACGATTAATCACAAATGAGTCCACTTATTCGAACTATATGTCCAATTATTCAAAATTCTGACATTTTTTGAATCGTTCTTTCTTGAAAAGACATCTACCCTCCATTAAGATGAAGAAATAATAATAATTGCAAATTGAGAAAAAAAATTGCCGATATTCTTGAAATGTGATTAATGATAGTTAGTACACGTCTGGCAAAGACTTCGTGACGACTGAAAACCAGTATTGGTTGCAAAATGGATCTCAAAGAGATGCCGGATGCAAGGAAAGGCCTTGTTTTTTTTTTAGTTCCAAAGGAAGTCAGTGCTTAGTTTTTTCGTGGACATACTTCTTATGTCATTTGTGTCACACGGCAATATGTATCGTAATTGTAGGTCTTCTAATCTAAAATACGGAGTCATGAAATTTACTGATGACACCGTTTTTAGGACGGATCCATAATACCGTAAAGAAAAAGGATAAAGCTCTTGGCGTTAATCAATCCCTAAGGGATGCGCCATGCATTCGTCTTCAGTTTTCAATTTCGTTTGAGGTGATTGAATGCGTATCTGGCCTTTACAATGACTCGCGGTGGCCTCCCGCTAAACCGAGTCAGTGATGCTTATCCTCCTATGCAAGTCTGAGACCAGTTTGATACCAATTTACCGACTTTGGAGGAATGGATGGCTTGGTGAGCCATAAGCGCGAGATCGAACCACTGACCCCGTGTACGACGCAGAACAATTATAATTACTGCGCCACATGCGCTCGGCCATAGTACAGCATGCTCTACAAATGTAGTCAAACACACGAATGAGTCTCTTCTCAAGCAACTACGCGAACAAACTGAGTATTCGGGGTAAAACATGAAGCCGCTTGATGTGGACCACCAGCAACGCGCGAAGTGGTGGAATACATACGAGGCCCATGTATAGTATGGTCAGTGTCAAAGGCAGGTATGACCCAATTTGTCGATCGCCAATGGGTAGGCATTTCTGTTTTTTCTGGATGCACTCCCAACCAGCGATCCCGTGCCTCGTAAATCAGCTCTAACTACTGCGCTCCCCGTGCCTTTGCATCATTTGCACACCAAAATCGATTATTGCAATTGACTGAATGACCACTCTCACTATACGTAGCAACAACAAGTAGGTCGTCAAGCCTTTTCTGCAGTATTTTGTACTATTTCGTGATCAATATTTATAATCATATGGAACCTACCACTATCTAAAGTATTCAGCCTAGGCAATCTGTTCAATGTCATCACGAGTGATGTTGTAGTTATCGGCAATAAGGATGACGGGCATTCTTGTAGCGAAAGGACTGACACCTCTGAAAGAAACAAGTGATATTGTATTGCTAAAAGAATAAATTAGCAATGAAAACATAGTTGTGATGCTCTAATAAAACAGATAATGGTAGCTTTCAAACAAAAACTGTCGATTGAGAAATTGTATTTGCTGAAGCAGTCGAAAATTAGCCGTATCACATTATAATGCGCAAGCAACTTTTATGCTATCAAAGTTAGCAGTTCTCAACAAATCACACAAACCAAGACAAAAAGCAATCAAGAAAATTTTGAGTCCTTCATTTTATGGCTTATTATGCACTTATTAATGCTATTCTTCAGCAGCCTTACTTTAGTATATCTAACAGAGAGTAAGTGCTCGAAACAATTCGATTGAGCATTTTACAACGGTCGATAGATCATTTACAGACCACAGATAAAACTTCAATAGATAACTGCATTTATAGCAGCACCGAACGTGAACGATTTGGAAACAAAGCGAAACGAGGTTTTCACATTATTCATTACTTCCACGGGAATTTATAGTGGCCGATATTCATGTCTCAATGAAAAAAGAAGACATTCTATATGAATTAAACGGTGTTGGCGAAAAGATTTTCACGTGAACATTGTCTGCTGTCTTTCCTTTGTGTGATGGTCGTTTACAAAATGATAGGACAAAAACATTCTGATCGAGTAAGAAATCGTTTTTTTGAAACTCGTTTTAAACAAAATCAATTAAAATTTATACTGTGAACGTCAATGCTTTCACAACGGAGCCCTTCCGTTTTACGCTTTATATAGCCTGACATTACAAGTGCTTATGATAGTAAATATTAGAATATGTTGTTATCTTTAAGCGCAAAGCATAGTAGCTATAGCGCCCTTGAATGATTCTACAATGGCAAAGTCACAGCATAGGAGTGAAATTATGATTTATCCAGAACAAACTTCAGATTCAGAATTATGTACTGATGCTCTACGGAACCTTCAACAGTCTTGAGACGTCCTTTCATCATTATTTGAGCCAACATGTCATGTGGTCTCTTTAGGGCTCTTGTACAGCCCGAGACACGTGTTTCGTCCTTACAGACTCATCAGCCAGGCAGAACCCGTCGTCTGTCGATCTTTTCATAGTCAGTTCTTTCGGGAGCGTCACACTCTTGAGACGGTATTTCATGAGGGCACTTATCGAAGTTGAGCAAGTATACAGCACTGTGTCGAGCAATTTCTAATGTTGCTTCATGCAGTGGACTTCATCAGTAATCATTTGAGGTGACTAAGGCACATCTGCCCTTACAGTAATGACACACGATGGTCTACCAGTGTGTCAAGTCAATACTGCTATCCTCTTAGAGGAATATGACATCGACTCGTTGACTTCGGAGAGATGTGGGCTTGCTGAGTACTGGGCGCACGATCGAACCATTTACCATGTGAATCGTTGAGAGCCTCTATCCACTGGAACTCACCCACCGAGAGACTCAATAACCACCATTATTTCTCTCATCTACGAAGTATATAAATTACTATTGCTGACTTTTGATTAGGTTTCGAAAAGGTGTAATCCAAGGAAACAAAGAAACTTTTGTAAACCTGTGCTGGGGTTGTCATCATGCATTTTTGAAGTCACCTTTGGGCTCATTCGATGTTCAGAGTACAGAGATATCTATTCATGTAGTTCTATTCACACAATCCAGTGCGGTTTTTTGGCGCTCTCGTCACAACGCTAAAGTAAAAATAAGCTCTTCGTAATCACACTCATTGTTCTAGTTTTTTGTTTTAATCTCTTCGGGGAGAAATCAGAAAATGAATCGAGAAAACCTACTAAGACGCTGCGCCTATTCTCAATACAATTTTTTGATAAAGGAAAGTTTTCCTGTCATTCCACGTGAACAGTACAAGGGTGGTCTCACCTCTTACAAAACAGAAACGATATGTACTTTTGAACAGATTATCATTCACTTCTGCATTCACAATGAATTTTACGCCATCCATCATCAAATATATTGTGTGAATCACAGTACTTCTAATATCAGATTCATTTTCTCGCATGTATCTTCCCAAAGGCCTCGTAACACTTCTCGTGTTGCTGTGACTTTTGCTTAAACATTTCATCTCCTTCATGAATATTGTAGAACGCAGCTCGTGACGATTCTCCTTGCAATGGGAGGTTGAAAGTAGCTGAGTTAGAGCGTTCTCACGTGGTTGATGAAGTCTGTTGCATCGCGAACGTCAAACCAGCGCCAGCTTCTTGATGGCCTGTGACACCAATAACTCTGTCAGTGCTCTTTGTTCCTTGTCTTCATTTCTATAATGGGTTTCACAGAAAAACCCTCAAATTGTGTGGATAAGGCGTAAAGTTACACTGAGTAGCTTCTAGACTCAGAAAGAAACGAAGTGGCTAAAGGTCAACTAGAGAGATTCAAAATAGGCAGCATGTACTCATTCTGAATGAAGAGATCCTGTAAAATTCAATGACTTCAAATGTTAATATTGTGAATCCATGAGTTGAAGTAGTTAGAGGCGTTGCAAGGCACATGGCGTCATTGGCTATTGATTTTGAATTTCCGCCCACCAAGCCTTCCTTCCCATTGTGATAGACAAATTAGTACCACCAGACTTGCCTGGAGGGAAGCGTACCCGACGACACATAGGTAGAGCACCGCGAGAGACTGTAGAGTCGGGTATGCTTCCATTGACGTCCAATGACGCTTAATAAAATCGAGTGTCTGATAATTATTCCTGGTCCATGCATGTGGCAAGTTATGGGAACTTACACAGCCTTATACACGTGTTTCGACCTTGGCAGGCTCGCCTGTTGAACAGTGCCTTTCTTCTTAGATATTCCCTCTTGAGAATCCAATCCCAAAGCACAGACGTACTATTCACGCATGCCATTATGTGAAAGAAGCCACTAGATGGGCAATGCTGCACATTCGATTGCTTTCGCCTAGTATTAATGAATTATGATACCTTTCATTTTGAGTGTTCTCTTGAAATCACGCTCACGATCAAAGAAAGTTATGGTATTTCATAAATAGTAGCCAATAGCAATCTAGTATACATCAATGCTCATTTAGTTATACTTTCACTTAATGGAACGTGTAAACAGCACGTTTGTGCCTTATCTATGTATAGGTCTGAATTCTCCCAGGACTGGCCAAGACGAAAGGCATTGCCCGACCGACGAGACTTCCAAGGCCGAAACACGCCCATCAGGCTGTATAAGTGCTCATTACAGACCAGGAGCATGGCTAAAAAAATTGTAATCAGCCATATTGCACTTCGAGCGTGGTATTAAGAAAACCCTCGAAACAAAAAAGTTGAGTGCATGGCGCCATCTTTGAATTCAGTCACCCCCGCCTTACTACGAATGGACTTAAGGCATTCAATGCATCACTGAAAATAGCGAATCATGTATTTTCATTTGTTGAACTTTGTTCTTATTCGCAAGATCATATCGCGGGAACAGCCCTTAAAATCTGCAGTTTTTTTCAGTATATAATGAATCGTTTTTTCCAGCTACTTTCGACATTCGTTTTTTTTGTAAATGGAAGGGTTCTCGGCAAATGTTATTTATCTCGAACACAAGATCAATGAACTATTTGAATGTAATTCCTAGGACGGACTATCAATTAACACCGGCATAGTTGCAATAGATTAGTAGTATTTCTCTCAGCAATTCCAAGGTGTTAAATATAGTATTTTTTGAATACTAGTAATGCAGTACAATACAGTGAAGTATAGCAGCATAAATAGTACAACAGTCGTGGTGGCTTACGTTTCGGTGGAGTTCGCCATGATCAGAGTCTAAAAAGGTGCCAAACTGCTAGGCAAATCATTCACTCAAGAGCCTCCAAAACCTCAGCAGAAAACGTAAAACAAATTACGGATCGCGTAGTAAAGACTTCATTTCAAAAACACTTAACGTTTAGATGTTTTAGATCTTCTACTTATCAGCGTCAAAATCTGCTCCTCTATGCCTTTGCTCCTTATGCGCGCGTAGCGGAGTTTTTGGGTCGGAGCTTCGTTTTCCAGCTGAGGGCTCTTTTACCCGAATGCAGACTGGTCTACCCGTTTAGCCAATGTACTTATCTCCGCACGAGTCTCAAGAGATTACGCAAATTGTACCAGATCTACTGTAATCTTCGCCTCTGGCTTTCGGGAAACTTTGCGCTCTTTTGTTTTACAGAGGCTTTCATGCAGACGGTTGAGAAATAATTGACGCTTTAGTGTGTTTGGTGGTATCTGGACTATTGCTACCGAGTCATCGGAACATGCTCTTTTTAAGCAGCGTTTGAAGCTGCACTAACTTCGCCAAAAGTAAATGGCGTGATGAATGGAACTTCATTCTCGCCAGACCTTCCGTTTGGGCGGCGTCGAAGTTCCTTCTATACCTCACGACAACTGCCTGTGCTTGCTAGTGACTCCACTGTCTAAGAAAGAACCATATTAGCTAAACGAACTGTTTGAAAAGTAAAGGCGAGTGACTTAACATCCCGAAAGGAGCAGTCATTGTGTTGTTAAGGAGAGCTGAAAGAAAAGGGACCAAGTGAAAAACAGTTTTAATCAAAAGATGAATTGCAACAAGATGTGGGATGATAAGAGTAATAGTGATTTTTTGCGAGTTTTCTTTGCAGATCGCCTGAATAACACGTGAAAAAGAGCAGTAATATCAAGTCTTTGGGAAGAACTACGCAAACAACAAAAATTGTGGCAGCGCACTGTACCCAGGAAGTGTTCCTTCTTACAGTAATGCATTGCGAATCTTGTCGAAAACAAAACAAACTTCTTTCCTCTCAGACAAACGAGCTCAATATTGCAAAAGAAGCATAAGAGCACTAGCCTAGACCGTTAAAAGACGCGTCAATTATTCATCTTCACATCTCACGTCGGAGAAGTGATTGAATGCATACGGAGCCAATACAATAAGTTGCGAAATCCTCGAAGCAACAAGATAATAATTAGAGGATCCGTATGAACAGCGAGCCTGGTTTGTCTTAGGTACGAGGTCCAGCTAGCGGCCCTTCACATTACCTTCAACTGTTTTCTGCGTATTTATATACGGAAAAGCGATATTAATATTGAGCCATCCACTATTTATATACAGTCTGGCAAAACGAAGAAAGTCATCAGGCGTAACGTATTAGTTACCGGCAAGTGAAGAGATGAAGAGATGGGCACTATTGCGGTGAAAATGTTGGCACCTAAAAAAAGCGGTTATTTATTATAAGAGAGACAATCTAGCAAGAAGGAATTAATCATGATGTTCTAATCAGACAGATATTGATAATATCTGGACAAAAACTACAAGAACTTGGAGAAGTGTACTTGTGGAGCATGTAGTGGTTGCAGTAGTGAATGCCCCGTCGAATGCTATGTGTTAGTATACCTGCCACGCGGATTAATTTATTAGGAATAACAGCCAGAATAAATCGCTAATAGAAAACAACCTATAATAAATAATAATTACATATAATACATTCATATCCGCCAACCAATCCAATTGGCGGAGCAAAAGGGCATATTTCGCAATAGTCGTTAAATCAATACATCGTAGTAGCTCGACTAGTAGCTATTTCGTAACATGAGTAGTATGTCAGCGTGAGTCACATACATGAGGACAAAGAGCGAGAGTTGACCATATTCAACTTAGAAGGTTTGCAAACGTCAATCAGGAGACGGAGGAACCAGGGAGGCTATCGTGGTCGCCTCGGAATTACGAAACCCCAGGGCGGTATGTCGGGTCGACGATGTGTGAGTATCATAGTCGTCATAAGTCATATAAGTCTCACACTGTATGTTCGAGATCGTCTCACGAGCCCGCTACCCATCCCTAGGGGTGAGTCGTCCACGACCCCCACCACTGGGCACGTCTCCGTGACCTGGGTTTGCAATCACAATGTCTAGTGCGTCATCGAGCAATCAGTCAAAGTAAAAGGTGGTGAACATAATTACGTCTTGTGGACAAAGTCAGCAGACGACAACTGAACTGGGCCACATCGAGTCATAAACAATAATTGTAGGCGATCGGTATGCTAAAGGGAGAAGGAAACAAATACGAAGACGAAACGTAACCCGGCGGCCGCACGGACCAGTCGAAGGCGCTCGACTCTCGTCGTCGTCGGCCCATGGATTGCGAAACTCCAGTCCATGCTGCGCACCAGTCCTCCCATAGCACAACGCCGCCCCTCGCATCCAACTTTATCTTAACAATCGAACTCGTTATGTTATCACTAAAATGATGAAGATAATGTAAAAATAGCAATGAATGTTGCATGAGTTGCTATAGAGCAATTGATATCCAGCCCTTTTACTGTCAGCAATTATTTACGTTAAACTCCTCAACTCTTAGT